>CM077164.1:17953273-18207433 GCA_039583875.1 Platanthera guangdongensis
GCATCTCCTTGAGCTATCATGATGTCATCCTATAGAACTAGGACATAAATGAGACATATATTCATTAAAACCATGAACTTAATAACATTAAAAGACAACTTTCAAAAACACAAATCCTTCAATCTCCACCACTTGTTTTTAAAAGTTTCTAATAAAAGAAATATAAAACTAAGGAATCCTCCGTCATCAAACATCAAGCCATTCTCCATGGTCTTGCAACCCATGGACTCGAAATGAATTTCTCCTTTGGCTTGAGACAGAGGCTTGGTGAAGGGATCAGCTGTGTTGCTATTTGTGTCAATCCATAAAGCGCAATTTGCCTTCTTCAATGAAGTCGCGTGTGACAAAAATACTTCCGATCCATGTATTTTGTCTTGTGATGTGATTTCGGTTCCTTGATTTGTGAAATGGAAGCACTATTATCACAAAAACAATCTCAAGGGCCCTTCACTAGATGCCACGACTCCCAATTCCTCCAGAAATTTCTTTTATCCAGACTGCCTCTTTGCTTGCCTCTGCGGCCGCCATGACTTCCGCTGCGGTGGTTGATCAGCTGTAGTGGATTGTTTCCAACTGCGCCAACTCACAGCTCCACCATTCAGAAGAAAGACGAACCCAGATTGAGATCTTCTATCGTCCGGATCTGTCATAAAGCTAGCATCCGTGTAACCTTCTACATGGAGCTCTTTATGTCCACCAAATACAAGAAACTTATTCTTGGTCCTCTTAAGGTACCTAAGAATATTCTTGACCGCCGTCCAATGATATGGACTAGGCGAAGCTTGATATCGACTTGTCATGCTGAGAGCATATGCGACATCGGTCTCGTACAGATCATGGCATACATGATGGAACCTATGGCGGAAGCATATGACACATTCATCATGTATTCGAGGTCTTTATGTGATGAGACACATTGAGACTTGCCTAGCTGAGTAGACGTCTTCATTGGCACATTTCCTTTCTTAGAGTTTTCCATATGGAACCTTTCTAAGACCTTGTCAATGTAGATACTTTGACTTAGGCCAATAAGTCTACGTGATCTGTCTCTATATATCTTTATCCCTAAGATATATTGGGCTTCACCCATGTCCTTCATTGAAAAGATTGTTTTCAATGAGTTTCTTACTTGTTCCATTAATGATAAGTTGTTGCCCATTAAGAGAATATCGTCAACATACAAGATCAAGAATATAACGTTGCTCCCACTAACCTTCTTGTATACACAAGGCTCTTCCTTGCTTTGAATGAACTCAAGGGTTTTAACTTCTTCATCAAAGCGTTTGTTCCAACTCCTTGATGCTTGCTTCAACCCATAAATGGCTCTTTGAAGCTTGCATACTTTGCCGCTATTTTGAGAATCTTCAAAACCTTGAGGTTGCTTCATGAATACATCCTCATCCAGCTTTCCATTTAGGAAGGCCGTTTTGACATCCAATTGCCAAATTTCATAATCATGAAATGCGACAATCGCCAACATGATCCGAATAGTCTTAAACATCACAACGGGCGAGAAGGTTTCATCATAGTCAATCCCTTGGATTTGACTAAAACCTTTCGCTACAAGTCTTGCCTTGTAGGTTGTCATGTTTCCATTCATGTCCATCTTCCTCTTAAAAATCCATTTACAGGGATGGATTTCTTCCTTCAGGAAGGTCAACCAAGTTCCATACTTGGTTGTCATACATGGATTGTATCTCGGACTTCATGGCTTCAAGCCATGCTACGGAATCCTTTCTTTCCATTGCTTCTTCATAGGTCAACGGGTCTTCTGTGTCTAGAATAAACACCTCATGAAGACCCATGTAAAAGTCAGGCTTTTTCCTATCCCTGATCGACCTCCTAAGATCCTTTGGTTTCCTAGCTCAGTCTGAGTTTCTTGAATTTCCTCCACTATTTCTGGTGGAGTCAAATCATGCTCAACACGAGTAAGAGTAACCGGAGGTGGTAAAGCAAGAGTTTCCTCCGTAACCATTTGCGGAGGTGGAATACTCATGCTCCCACTAACTAAAGGAACTTCTTGTGACTCTTGGTGATCATATTGAACATCAGTGCTCATCTCACGATCACTTTCTTGTAGGTTTTCTTGAGCTTCCTCAAGTGTCACCCTACGGTCACAGCTTTTGATTCTTTCAAGAAACTCTTTTTCTAAGAATGTAGCACCCTTCTTGACAAAAATAGTATTTGTTGATTTGTGCCAAAAGCTATACCCTTTAGTTTCTCTTGGGTATCCAATGAAGAAGCACTTATCGGCTTTGGGGTCTAGTTTGGATGATTGCATACGTTTGACATATGCTTACACAACCCCAAATCTTAAAGAAAGATGGGATGGGTGGTTTCCCAACCCATATTTCATGTGTCATGTGGAGTTTTCTCTACGGCTTTAGTTGGAACGAAGTTTAAAGTGTAAGCTGCCGTTAAAAGTGCATGACCCAAAAATATAAAGGTAGATCGGTTTGACACATCATGGTTCTAACCATGTCAAGCAGAGTCCGGTTTCTCCTTTCGGAGACACCATTCCACTGCGGTGTCCCAGGAGGAGTTAGTTGTGGTACAATACCACACTCCTTTAGGTAAGTATTGAACTCATTGCTCAAGTACTCACCTCCACGATCTGATCTCAAAACTTTGATTCTCTTATCCAGTTGATTTTCCACTTCATTTTTATACTCCCTGAACTTGGCAAGGGATTCACTCTTATGCTTCATAAGATAAACATAGCCATATCGGCTATAATCATCCGTAAAAGTGATGAAGTACCTAAAACCATCTCTAGCAACCACATTCATTGACCACATACATCAGAGTGTATCAATTCCAATAAGTTGTTTGCTCTCGCACCTTTCTTTATAAAAGGTGTCTTGGTCATTTTGCCCCTTAGGCATGATTCGCATATATCAATTGCATCAGGATGAAAAGAACCTAGAAGATTAGCCTAATGCAATTTCCTTATACGATTTTCATTAATATGACCAAGACGATGGTGCCATAAGAGAGTCTCACTTATGTGAGATATTTTGAGTCGCTTGTTACTGATATTTAATACTTGTTTATCATCAACAATGTTAAGCAAATACAATCCATTGGAAATGAAAGCACTTGCATAAAATAAACCATCCTTCTCAATCTCATTTGGGAGTTCCCAATGACAAAACTAAAACCTTCTGCATCTAAACATGATACAGAAATAATGTTTCTTAAAATAGAAGGGACGTGATAAACATTAAATAAAGTTAGACATAAACCACTAGATAAGGGGAGTTCCAAAGTGCCCACCGCAACTGCAGAAATACTAGCACCGTTTCCAACCTTCAGCACCACCTCTCCTTTGGAGAGAGATCTTCTATCCTTTAGTGACTGCACATTGAGATTAAGTGAGCACATGATCCAGTATCAATTACCCAATCAAGGATAGTAGTGGTTAAATTCAAACTCAACTCAATAACAAAAATACCTTTAGGACGCTTCCTTTCGATTTTGCCTTCATCCAAGTCTCTCTTGTACTTGGGGCAGTTCATTTTGAAGTGTCCCTTCTCATGGCAATGGAAGCATTCAGTGAGAGAGTTAGGAGAATTCTTCACTTTCCCTCCCTTGGAGGCACTATCTTGAGTACCTCCCTTTTTGCCCTTGAGATGAAAATTTCCTTTTGAGGTCTGGCCTTTAGACTTATTCTTGTTTTTGAATATCTTCTTGCTATCAGACGCCACAGCTAAGACAGCATTTCCTTTTGTCTTGCCCATGTCAACCTCAGCTGTTTTGAGGGCGTTATGGAGTTCATTTATGGTCATTTGCTTCTCACGCATATGATAATGCATGATGAAATCCTTAAACGAGTAAGGCAGTGACCCCAAAATGATGTCTTCCGCAATGTCTTCAGGAATTGGAGACTTCAGTTTCTCCAACTTTTCCAAATAGCCTTGCACCTTAAGGAAGTGCACTGAGACAGACTCGCCCTCCATCATCTTGCACCTTGTGAGTGCGATGGTGGTCTTATAGCGCTCTTTACGAGCACTATCAGTGAACATCTTCTCCAATTGTGCTACAATTTCCTTTGCAGGAGTATCGAGAAATTTCCTTTGCAGCTGATCGCCAATGCTGGCCAGGATCAGAGTCTGCACGACACGTTGACTGTCATTCCATCTTTTCTGTTCCTCCTTCTCAGCATCAGTTGGCTTGCCAATCTCTTTCTCTACTGGGCATTCACCTCTAGTATAGGTAAGAGATTCTCCAAGCGCAACACGATGTTAAGCTTGAGGACCCAGTCAGAGTAGTTTGACCCGTCGTTAGCAAGTGGGCTTTTATCAATCATCGAACGCAGAAAATTTGGCAGTGTAGACATAGCTCTATTTTTTAAAGAAAAGTGAAAGTAAGATTAAGTTCATGTTCAGAATAATTTCCCTAAAAAAAAATATTAGAGATCCAAAAAAAAATGCTTTAAAATAGAGAATCAAGATCCTTTTAACCCAGTGGACTCATCCACAAGATTATTAGGTAGGTACCAATCACCAATCATAACCTTTTAAGATAATCTTAAACACTTATGATTCTTGATAGTAATATCGCACACAACTATTTAAAACATAACACTTTCCCAAAGGACCAAGCCTAGATCTTGGTGATTTGATTAAGAAAACTCATCGTGTAAGGAAACTCATGCGAGTGACATTCCAACAAAATCAGCAAGAAGTGCCACACACAACCTACTCACTTGTGGCCTAATGTCGACTCGCATAAGTGTCACCATGTCTAGTGACTGAAATTACACTCATGCTCATTCAATATCACTAGCTTAGATGGACACGATGAGGAGGAAAGACATTCTTAAATTTTCTTTTCACATTCCCAAAAGAATGGAGGAAAATCCAAAATAGAATAAATCCTAACTCACGGCATTCTAAAAAAAATATTACATCCATTCCAAACCAATTACATTCCAGAGTTGCAATAAAATAAGGAAAAAAAACCAAGCAAGCAAAGAACCTGCAAGACGGGATCCTAACATCGAATGGACTATGTACACAACCCAACGTGTTTCACCTAGATCATTTTAAATCCAAAAAAAAACGATCTTCTCATAATCCACACAAGGGTAGATTATGTCAACTTGAAACCGGGTTGTGACATAGCCAATCCAAACTATTAGGAAAAAAAAACTAGCAAAAGGGCCACATTTTTCATTGGATATCGGAACCTCGCTCTGATACCACTGTTGGATTTCACGTGCTATGGCGGGGCAAATTTTAAAAAAAAATTTCCAACAACCACACAATACACGAGATCGGATATCCAATGCAAACGCCCAACTAGTTAAGCAGTTAAGGAAACCCTAACTCATCGCATCTAAGCATTGCAAAATGTTAGAAATGTACCTCTAGGGAACAAAATCCCTAGGCGGAAGAGGAGGCGCGTCGGAGAGCTAAATTGCAATCCCACCGCAACAATGAGACGGATCGTCTTGCCTCTTGGTTCACCTCGAACCCGAACAGCGGCCCAAGTCCGTTGATAGGAGAAGAGGGCACTCGCTTAGACCAACTCCGTCGAGAGCACCGAGGACTCCAAGTGGGTGAATCACACTAGTCGCCGGCGTGAGAAGAGCGGAGTAAAAGTACCCAAACAAGGTCGGCTTTAGGGAACAACCAACACGGGAGATCTCTGTCGTAGTCGAGGCTCTCACCTTGAGCCCGATCTGGAAGTGCTCGGGCAGTTTCACGAGCCGTCCGCAAACTCCAGGTGCAGAACAGCGACGGCGAGGAAGCAGCGGCGAGAGCAAGGATTACCGGCGAGGGGTGGCTGGAAGAGCGGGCCGACGGCGAGAACAGGAGCCTAGGGCGCCGCCGGATGGATCTTCAAAAACCCTAGCCGAGAAAACCGAGCTTCTTCTCTTCCGCCTTTTCTTATCTCTGTCTGAATCCCGTGCCTTCTTACAGGTATATATATATATATATATATATCTTAACATATATATATATAACTTAACATATATATGAAAAATATATATACCAGATATTCCCAAAACAAGCCCGATGAGATTTGGGTTATACAAACTCCAATCACTGTGCTCTTCTATTAAATAATTACGACAAGTCGCCTCGTCGTAATTCTCTTTTAATAATTGCACACATACGAGTGGTCTAAGTTTGAAGTGTCACCATATATATACAGACCGTGTCTAATACGGTGAATCTAGGCTGTTCCCTTTCGTTTGGTGTGACCTCGCAGAGGGAACATGTTGTCACGGCAATAATACACTAATTTGTATTATCGACTATAAGAGGCTTTATCAAGGCATTACAGTCGCTATAACAACATGTTAAAGGAGGTAACCGAACTTAATGGCCAGTGTCTAACTTTTGTCACATGATATCATAAATATTGTGCGAATTTGGGACCGTGTCAATTTCGCACTATATTTGTCTTTCTTGGTCTCATAAGCAAGAGTGTCTTTATAACTACATTAGTTATAATGCATGCTTTACAAACTCGCTTTGCCAAGGGGCCCGACTATATCAAAACCCAAACTAGTTTGGGGACAAATGATATTTTGATATATACATCCCTTACGCGTAAGTGCGAATAACGAACCATAGTATTTATCACCATCAAAAGACAGTCTTCAACTACAATCACATTGCTCGCACCGACGCGCTTAATCTACATATCTCATATCTCCAAATCACTAGACACGTTGTAAGCATTAATGACACTTAACACATTCCAACTTAATGTTACAACTTAAGATAGGCCAACCTCAATATGTATGAAACCATACGCATACATACTCAAGTGATTAAACGATAACTATTACCAACATTTGTAGAACTACAATGTACTTTAAATCACATGACAATCCATGGTGGTGGTCAATGTCCCTCTTTGACTACCAGGATCGTGAGCAAATAAAACTAAGATCATATGATGGAACTCAAATGTTCTACAACTCAAGACCAAGAGCATCTTCCTGAGCTATCATGATGCATCATCATATGAACTAGGGACATAATGAGACATATATTCATTAAAACCATGAACTTAATAACATAAAAGACAACTTTTAAAACACAAATCCTTCAGTTATATCCAAGGTCAGTACGTATAGAAGATATCCACATAGGAGTAATGCGGGACCATGAGTGTCCTTATGTTTGAGTCTTGTGATTAGAGACTGATTCCTTGTTTTCTTGCTTTTCTGAAGAGTGCAAGCAACGAGGCGGGTACGTCGAGACCAAGAGAAGAGCTTTCGGCGAGCAGTGCCACTGCTCGGGTCTTTTGGGCACAGGTGTAAACCCGTCCGATTTCTGTCGCATGCTTGCGGAAGCAATGGTGGCAGCCCAAGCTGCAGCGACAGCTCAGGTAGCAACCCCTGCTACACCGGATACGGCGACGGCCATGCCAGGCGGAGAAGCCAGACGAGTGGAGCCTTTGGCGGAAAGGGTGGTTGTCGGGCATGGAGACCAGCACATGAAGTATTTTCTAAGCTTCCATCCCCCAGCATTCAAGGGAGTAGGTACCTCGACTGATGCAGAGGATTGGTGGGCAAGGATGCAAGAACTTCTGAGGGTTGTGGAGACGCCAGAAGATAAGAAATCTGAGTTTGCAGCCTTCATGTTAGAAGGAGACACAAAGCGGTGGTGGGTGAGCCATAGCGGTCGCCAATTTCCTGAACGCACCCCATCCATAGAAGAGTTTGGGGATGCTTTTCTAAAGAAGTACATTCCCGTTTCAACGAGGTTGGCCCTTCAGAGGCAGTTTCTGCACTTGGTGCATCGAGATAAGATGGTGGACGAGTATGTGCAAGAGTTCACCCGCTTGGGTCGTTACGCAGGAACAACGATGGCAGATGATGTAGAGAGAGATAACCTCTTCTACCCAGGGCTGAGGGAGAATCTGAGACAACCCCTCATTTCAATGAAAAGAGCTAGTTTTAATGAGCTAGTTGAGCCTGCTAGGATATTGGAGAGTGATCTGGAGCGAACCCAACATCGTAAGGGTTTCACTCCCAAGCAAGAGGAAGGGAAGCCTTCCCAATCCCAGGGAAAGTCTGAATGGAATAGGTGCAGGAAAAAGCCTCACACTTTCAGGTCCGGTGAGAAGAGCAAGTGGACGTCTGGAGGTTCTCACTCTAGGGGACCGCCGACGTGCTACAACTGCGGTAAGGTGGGGCACATCGCTCGTGTTTGTCCTCAAGGAGGAGTGGAGCAAGAGGCAAGGCAGGAGCAGACTGTGCGCTCCGGCCCCAGTGCCGCAGAGAAAGGGAAGATGGCGGAGTCTAGTGCTTCTCGGTTCCAACCGGTGCAACCAAGGGCCTACAACCTTGGACAGCAGGAAGCGATCTGCCAAACCGATGTGGTGACAGGTATGAGGAAATTTAAGTTTAACTTTGTGCTTCATACTTTTAGACCTTTATGTGTGATGTCTATGTTGTTGGCTTCGTATTAGTTTTCAGATACCCCACTAGGGTATTGTTCGATACGGGAGCATCACACTCCTTTCTTGCGGAGAGCTTCATCCGAAGAATAGGAGTTGAGTCATTTTTGGCGGACGCGGAGCTGAAAGTGTGCATGCACAATGGGTCATCCATGACCACCGGGGCCAAAGAGCGCATTTGTTGGGAGCTGGACGGAGTTGACTTCATATTGGTAGCAGCGGTTTTACCATTGGTTGAGTTTGATGTGATTTTGTGCATAGACTAGCTTGCAGAGCAGCGCGCCAGTATTGATTGCCTATCCAAGGTGGTGACCCTAAGGAGCAAGGGGCAGACGGAAGTCAAGTTTGAGGGCCTTAGCGGAGTGGCCTGTTCCCTGATTTTGTCCTTGCAGTTGGTGCGGGCAGTTAACCAGGGTGGAATAGCGCTTGTAGCATTATTGGAGGTTCGCCTCTCCAAGTTATCAATTGGAGAAGTGCCAGTGGTGGCAGAATTCGAGGACGTGTTTCCTGATGATCTTCCTGGAGCGCCTCCTCGGCGGGAGATCGACTTCTCGATTGAGTTAGTGCCAGAGGTTAGGCCAGTGTCACGGCCTCCGTTTAGAATGTCACCAAAAGAGTTGGCTGAGCTCAAAGTGCAGTTGCAGGAACTGTTGGAACAGGGGTATATCCGACCCAGTTCTTCACCGTGGAGCGCGCCGGCGTTGTTCGTGAAGAAGAAAGATGGTAGTATGCGGCTGTGCATAGACTACCAAGAGCTGAATAAATTGACCGTTAAGAATAAGTATCTGATTCCTCGGATAGACGACCTGTTCGACCATTTGGTGGGGTCGGTGGTGTATTCAAAGTTGGACTTAAAGTCGGGATACTACCATTGCGAATTCGGGACGAGGACATACCCAAGACAGCGTTTGGTACGAGGTGTTGAAGCCGGGAAAATCTCAACCTCAGAAATAAGATCAATGTAGCCTAAGGTTACTGATTCTACGATCCGACGTCACATTTCAAGTGACTAGCGAGAAAGAAAGGAAATTATCTACAAGCACACCCCAAGTGCTCCAGCAGGGAGGTCCCACCACATACCCGGAAGCTTGGAAGAAGCTTCCCCTCCGCAACCAAAAGGCTGGGCGAGTATCCACTTGGGGGAACCTCAGCCGCTTCCAAAAGTCCTTTTCCAGTACCCCTGGGGGCTATTTATAGAGAAATCCTAGGGGGGGGGGGTATAGGCGAGTATCCAGCTCCTGCCAGCGAGGTCCAAGAGATACTCGCCCATACTCGCGAGTTGCTCGCCACAGCTCGCCCAAGCTCGCCACAGCTCGCCTCTGCTCGCCCAAGCTCGCCATAGCTCGCATATGCTCGCCCAAGCTCGCCTCTGCTCGCCTCTGCTCACCCAAGCTCGCCTCTGCTCGCCCAAGCTCTCCTCTGCTCGCCTCTGCTCGCCCAAGCTCGCCTCTGCTCACCTCTGCTCGCCCAAGCTCGCCTCTGCTCGCCTCTGCTCGCCTCTGCTCGCCCAAGCTCGCCTCTGCTCGCCTCTGCTCGCCCAAGCTCGCCACAGCTCGTCTCTGCTCGCCCAAGCTCGCCACATCTCGCCGCTGCTCGCCCAAGCCCGCCAAATAGTCTGCAGATAGCCGTCTGATAGGGTACTTCTGATCTCGACGAATTACGGATTATACACGAGGTATAGTCACTTTGAGTTCTCGGTGATGTCGTTCGGGCTGACGAATGCGCCATCTGTGTTCATGGATCTTATGAATCGAGTATTTCAGGAATACTTGGATTCTTTTGTGGTTGTCTTCATTGACGACATCTTGGTGTATTCCAAATCAAAAGTGGAGCATGAGACCCACTTGAGAGTGGTCTTGCAGGTGTTGAGAGAGAATCAGATGTATGCAAAGTTCTCAAAGTGTGAGTTCTGGTTAGCGAAGGTGGCATTTTTGGGCCACGTGATTAGTGGGGATGGGGTAGCAGTGGATCCAACAAAAGTGGAAGTCATCATAGATTGGCCGGTTTTAAGGACCGTGGAGGAAGTCCGAAGTTTTCTTGGACTAGCCGGGTACTATAGGAGATTCGTGGAGAATTTTTCGCGGATAGCTCTACCCCTCACCTCACTCGCTCGTAAAGATCATAAGTTTGTGTGGACTCAAGAGTGCAGTCAAGCATTTGAGGCACTGAAGGAGAGACTGATGATGGCTCCAATCCTAAGTCTATCGCAAGGGACCGAGGGATTTCAGATCTTCAGTGACGCATCGGGATGCGTTTTGAGTTGCGTTTTGGTGCAACATGGCAAGGTGATAGCTTTTGGGTCCAGGCAGCTGAAGCTTCATGAGAGAAATTACCCCGTCCATGACTTGGAGTTGGCGGCGGTAATTTTTGCGTTGAAAATATGGCGACACTATGTTTATGGTGCAAAGGTGGAGATCTTCACGGATCATAAAAGCCTGAAGTATCTCTTGGATCAAAAGGACTTGAACATGCGGCGACGCAGGTGGGTTGAGTTCCTTAGAGACTACCGAGGTGGCGATTCAGTATATGCCAGGTAAAGCCAATGTGGTGGCGGATGCCTTGAGTAGAAAGTACTCGAGCAAGGGAATTGGATCGAAGCTCATGATGAGTAGCTGGTACGGGACTGGGAGTCCCTTGACATGGAATGCGTAGCGAGAGGCGAGTCTAACATGACTCGGTTGAAATGGATTGAAATCCAAAATGACTTGTCCGATCGTATTCGGGAAGCGACCCGTTTGGATGTGGAGTTTCAACCGTTCGTGGTGGAGGCTCAAAAGGGCGAGAGCAACGCCTGGGAGATGATTGATGGGATCTTGAGGAAGGGCAGGACGAATTTGTGTACCGCAGTTCAGCAAGCTCCGTGAGGAGTTGATGTTTGAGGCTCACTTCTCAAAGTACTCTGTTCACCCGGGTAGTACAAAGATGTACTTGGATATGAAGAAATCCTTTGTGTGGCATGGGCTGAAGCGGGACGTAGCTTTGTATGTGAATCTATGTCAAACTTGTGTCTTGGTGAAGGCCGAGTGTCAGAAGCCGGGCGGGTTCCTGAAGCCTCTTCCAATCCCCGAGTGGAAATTCGATGATATCTCCATGGATTTTGTGCATGGGTTACCTAGATCGCAGCAGGGTAATGACGCTATTTGGGTGATCGTGGATCGCTTAACCAAGGTGGCCCACTTCATCCCAAATCGGAAGGAGGGCAGCGTGGAGAAGCTGGTGGAGTTGTATGTTCGCAACATTGTGCGACTATATGAGATTCTTAAGAGCATAGTCAGCGATTGAGATGGAAGGTTTACGTCCAAGGACTGGTGATTGGTTCAAAAGAGTTCGGGCACAAAGCTCAAGTTCAGTACAGCTTTCCATCCCCAAACTGACGGGCAAACCGAAAGAACGAACTGTACTATGGAAGACATGCTGAGAATGTGCATTCTTGATTTCGGCAAGAAGTGGGAAGATCACCTCTTCATGGTGGAGTTCGAGTACAATAATAGTTACCAAGCAAGTATAAAAATGGCGTCGTATGAAGCCTTGTATGGGAGATGGTGTCGAACGCCGATGTCTTGGGCAGAGGCGGGAGACACCAAACTGTTGGGAAAAGAGGTGGTAGCTGACGCTTGTGAGATGGTGCGGACCATTCAAGAGCGTATGAAGGTGACGCAAGATCGGCAAGCAAAGTACTTTAATGCTCGCCATAGGAAGCTGGAGTTTGCGGTAGACGATTGGGTCTATTTAAAAATCAAGCCGTTCAAGGGCATTTCACGGTTTTGCCGACTCAAGAAGTTGAGTCCAAGGTTTTTGGGACCTTTCAATGTTGTTGAACGGGTGGGAGAAGCAGCGTACCGATTGGCGTTGTCCGCAGAGCTGAGTGGATTACACGACGTCTTCCATGTCTCCGTCTTGAGGAAAGCCTTGGTAGAGGCCAGTGTGGTGATCGAGTCGGAATCGGTGCCGATAGAGGAAGGCTTGAGGACGCGAGTACGTCCAATTGCCATAGAGGATTCAGAGATTCGGTAGTTGCAGAACAAAGAGGTGAAACTCATTAAAGTCTGATGGGACAAATGTGGTCGTGAGGAGCTCTCTTGGGAGCGAGAGCAAACCATGCTGGAGGAGTATACAGAGTTTTTCCATTCACGTACCATTTAAGCTTTTGTCCCCTTTTATTTTCTGTAATTTTGGGACGAAATTCTTTTAAGGGTGAGAGAGTTGTAACGCCCCAATTTCCATAAGAGGGACGATCAATGTTTTTGGCCAGGATTGGGTCTTGGTAAGGGGTGACACGACCAAGTACACAGGCGTGTCCAAGGCCGTGTCTCGGTCGGGTTCGACAAAGAGCCCGGGAGGTCGTCGATTTGAAGTCGACGAAGTGTGTCCGAGTCTGCGCTCGACGATCCGTGTCGAATCTGCTTTCGACGATCTGGCTAGCGATCGACGATCTGCTTTTGACGATCTGGCTTACGCTCGTTGATTTGTGTGTTCGACGATCTGGCTTGCGTTCGACGATTTTGCGCTCGTCGATTTGTGCGTTCGACGATCTTGGCTCGACGATCGTCGAGCGGTGATCTTAGCGGATTGGTTTGACGCAGAGTGTTCGACATTCTATTTTTCCAGGTCAGACCCGTATCGTAGCCGTGCATTCCTTTGTGTGGGATCCGAAGGCTCGGGGTTTTTCTGTTTGGGATATACCCGAGAGTAGGGTTTCAAAATCCGGATTGTTTTAGTCGCTATTTCTCCATCTAAGATCTAGAGAGAAGGGAGAGCGCGGAAGACGGTGAAGGAGATCCGACCATTAGAGAGGCTTCGGTGCTCCAAATCGCGAGCCGAGTTCGGATCCGTGGAGGCAAGATCGTTGCGAAGGTTTTCATCCGGCTAAGTTTCCATGGCTAGGAAGAGGGGTCGGAAGGTAACGACACTTCTGCTCTTGGTTTTAGGATGCGTGTCTTGCATCTCTTATTTCCATGGTTTTTGGGCACCAATCTCTCACATGAGAGGGGTTTTGGTCGCCAAGGTTCAAGAGAAACCTCCGGGTCGATTGAGTCCGTCCCCGACATGATTTTGCGTTAGAGATCTGCTCCGTTAGTGGATTAGGCATGGTGGGTGAAGCCGTGGTCGCGACCGTTAGTCCGATCATGTGATGTTGCATACGAGCTTTAGGGTTTTGGTAGAAACCCGTTGCGGCAAAAGGCCGTTTATGATGTTTGTGATGCTTTCCCCATTTTCTCGTGTGAGTACGTGTAGCCGGAACCAGACAAAGTTAGCTCCGCATTGGCGGTAGATGGTTTCCTTGGTGGACAAGGTTAGCTCCCCATTGGCGATAGATGGTTTCCTTGGTGCGCAGGAACGCTGCAGTACGAATGAGGGATTATGGTGGAACTGGCTTGGTTTGTGTGCCAAGGCGTGGTTGTGTCTCTGTGGTCGGCTGACTATCCCGTGACGTGCAAGTCATGTGTGGAAAGTGTCCCGGCGAGACTAGTCCCATGGGGCAAGCCCGGGAAATGAGGCCATGAGCGGGTGGGGTCCAACAAGGGTTCTTAGAATCGGTCAGTGTGTTGGACAGAATCCTGACATGAGAAGTCAGAGTTTGCCGACAAGCCCGGGTCTACGACCGTGAGCGGGTGGGGCCTTGGCAAGAGTTCCGTGTGGCGGCTTGTATGTCGTTGGGGGATTGTGGTTCCCCTTTGTTTGCGACTTTATGCCAATGGGGAAATGATGAGTACCCAAATGATGTGATGTTGTGCTAGATGCATACGTTATAGGGTGTCTTGGGTGAAGCTCGGGTGTTGCATTCATGTTGCATAGTAGGCCCTTTTATTATATGCTCAACAGTAGAGAACATGCATGATGTTTGAAACATCCAAGCCTGTTTTCCTTAGTTGATTTTCATGCTTATGAATATTGCATACGAAGTGCTAACTTGCAGGTTGGAGGAGTACCCCGGGGTCCGTTAGGGGCAGCCGGGAGGAGATGTGTTTGTTACACAATTTGAGTTCAGCCTTTACTGACCCACGTTACCACCATTTTTTACAGGACAAAGATCACAAGCAGGAGATAGCTCGCCGGCCAAAAAGGCCTAAGCCTCATGAAGAGTACCGCTTTGCTTTAGCTTTACTTATTTAACAGTGTATGTTTGATGCTCCTGTATTCCGACTTGCATGCCGAGGTAGTTTAGGGGTGCTGATGCACGTTCTTGACTGTTTTTATTATTTGAGCTTCGAACTCACTTTTGTTGTAAGGCCTTAAGGCCATCTCTAATCTCCTATATGTGTGGATATCTTCTAGTCTTTTTGCCATTTTCGTTGTGTTGTGTCTTGAGTTTTGAGATTGGGTAGTTATATCATCTTATAATACTAAAGCTGTGGCGTATGTATGTTGTGGGGCCCTGGCCGGACTCATATTATACGGTCATTACAGGGGAGGTGTTACAGACGACGTCAAACTGTTGCAGGCTAACTCGATGTCCCGGTCAGACCGGATTCAATTGGACCGTCTTAGCTTGCGGAGTGGTCAAGCGCGCACATAGTCAGAGAGAAAGAAAGGTTTACTCAGGATGTGATGACGAGGAAAAACCCCTCAATTGGGTAAAAACAACACGACCGGATCTGTGTCTGTCAAAATCCACTAGCTGCTCGTGATTATAATGCGTTTTGAGAATCGAGGAGACTGGTCGCTCCCGTTACAACTTGAGTGAGAAAATGTCTACGGCTCCCAGCGGGCAACAGGCTGCGCCGCGGGAGCGATTCAGACACTGGAATGCGAGAGATGACACTGGTGCTCTAAAGCTTGGAGCATGGTTTCATCGTGCGCCTGCTTGCAGGGGTCGCCTTCCTCCTTCTACTCGCTCTGGGACTTAGGCGTTTTCCTGCTTGTGGTGCGCTGGTGGCTCGCGGTGGCTCGTGGTGGCTCGTGGTGGCTGTAGGATGATCCAAGGGATGAGTCCGACAGAGCTATCACCTGAGGAAGAAGATGACCGAGAGCCAAAAGATGAATTATGAGGAGGCCTTGAAGCTCCTTTTATAGCCTTCTGGGGAGCATCATGGTGGGCCCCACCACTAATATAGTGGGTTAGTCGGTGGTTACCCACTAGATCAGATGGTGAGGAGAGCCCACCCTGATCGGACGGTGGGTAAGCCGACTTGCATGTGGCGGTAGTGGTTGACGGCGGCGGGCGGGCGGGCGGCGGCAGACGGCGGGCGGCGGGCGGCGGCGGGCGGCGGTAGTTGCTGAATGGGAGGCTACCATGATCTCTCCTATTATGATGGAGATCATGAGGGCATTGGGTTGACTAGTCAAACACATGATCTCCACAACTGGAAGGATCATGGGAGAGATGGCCAAGTGCACACCCATTCTTATATAAATGGGGCTTCATCCCCATCAATTCCCCCCAAATCCTCTGCTGTCGAAGGTTGGTACGAGCGAGAGAGCAAGGATTTCCTCCCATTATCTTTGGCTATGACGGTGGCGAGCGGCAGACCAAAAACATCACAAAGCGGCGCCCGACGTGCCTTGATAATGACATGTTAAAAAGATTTCTGAGGGAGGGAGAGGGGGACGACATGGGGAAGCGTCAGTGCGCCCAAAAAAGAGACGGCGAGGTGACGGCCAATGCGCGGGCATGCGAGGAGGCGCGCAGATCAAGTCATTCGAGAGCGCGCACTTTGTCGCGCTTGCGTCCCTGACCGCGTGTGCCCTGGGCGAGCGCGCGCGCGCCCCAGTTCACGAGAGCGGGCGCGCGCGGCTGGGAGCGCACACTGAGAGGTGCACGCGAGTTGTTTGCACTTACTGTGCGCACACACTGTTTACGCGCACAGGGCACAACGCGGGAATTTAATCTCGTGCTCGCGGGAATTTAATCCCCCGCGCGGAAATTTAATCCCGTGCGGGAATTTAATCTGCACGGGAATTTAATACGCGCGGGATTTGCCCGCGCGTGAATTCAATCCCTCGCAGATGGGATTAATCCCGCGTGGAAACCTCGGGATTAATCCTGAGGTACTGCACATGATTTAATCCCGCGCAGGAGGCAACCTCGGGATTAACCCAGAGGTAGTACTGCACGGGTTTTAATCCCGCGCAGGCTGTATACTGCGCACGATTTAATCCCGCACAGGCTGTATATCGCGCGGTATTTAATCCCGCGCGACAACCGCAGGATTAATCTGGCGCAGGCAAGATTAATCTGCACCCAATCAGGATTAATCTCGTAGTCTTCCTGCGCGAGGGATTAATCCCGCAGTGCTCCCACGCGCATTGCGTATTGTGCGGGATTAATCTTGCGCGCACAATGCTCTTGACGAAAAACCACGCGGCGGGGGGGGGGGGACTCCCATGCGTGACCTCTGTCGCGCAGGGCGATCGCCACCCGGGAAGCCCCTAGGGAGCGGCTCCGGCAGCCGTGTCGTGGGGTAGCTCTTTGCGGAAGATTACCGCGATTGTGTTCACTGGACCCACGGTGCAGTCGAACCCGCTCAGGGGACTTTTACTCAGAAGCTTGTTTGGGTGTGTAACAGTTGACGGTGGCGTGCCCATGGCAAGACGCACGTGAGATGTGAAGAGTAGAATGTGAATAGTGAGCGTTATGCGTTGATATGTGTGGTGGGCGCAGTGCGCGCGAGGTGCACATTTGGACTCCATGTGCGCATGACGTGATATGCACAGTCATGTCTTGTATGTGCGCAAGGCGCAAGGAGTGTGAAATGTGCACGAGGTGTGATGTGCGTGGCGCGTAATGCGTGTAATGTGTGACAGTTGTTGGGTGTGCAATGTATGCACAAGATGTAATATGTATGGCGCATTGAGTGCTATTTTACAGAAGGGAAGAGGTTCCCGAGACGCGGAATATCTGGTGCCCCCAAGTGAGCCATCGGGGTACCTTGTGCACATGGTTGGAAGAGGGGGCACACCGTTTCTCTTGGCGTTGCTGCACCTGCTGACCCAAGTGTGATGACAGTGGGATCTCTTGCCGCTCGGGCCTTCTCTTACGGAGACTACTGCCCCAAGGATGTCTACTTCTTTGAAGGCAATGAGAGGCGTAGTACATATGCCAGCTTGTGTTGAGTCCGTTGTAAGTTTGACTTGTGGCGTTACTTTGCGGTGGCGGTTGACGACGGCGGGTGGGCGGCAGTGGGCGGGCGGGCGGCGGCGGGCGGCGGGCTGCGGGCGGCGGGGCGGCGGGCTGCGGGCGGCGGGGGCTCGGCGGCGGCGCGGCCGGCGGTCGGCGGCGGTCGGTAGTAGTTGCTGAATGGGAGGCTACCATGATCTCTCCTATTATGATGAAGATCATGAGGGGAGTGAGTTGACTAGTTAAACCCATGATCTCCACAACTGGAGCGATCATGAGAGAGATGGCTAAATGCACACCCATTCTTATTTAAATGGGGTTTCATCCCTCATCAAACTCAAAACATTAACAAGACAAACATGCATGTATCCAATTAAAATATGCTAATATTAATCGTCCAGAAAAATATAAAATGATAAAGAATAGTCAACCTATCAAAATTAGCCACAGATTAATGTGGACCGCCAATATCATTTGGATCCTAATACTTGAGCAACCTCGACAAAGTTTTTGCAATTTGACTACAATTTAACTTGCCACGCGTCGCAAATCGGAACACTCGAAATGCATCGCCGTGGCTCGCGGAACTTTCGCGGGACAATCGTTGAGAGTGAGGCTCCCGCAAGGCGTTTGCGAAATTGCCGCACAGAGCTTACGGAGTGCCAGCCATGGATTTGAGCAGCATATCCAAGGCTCTGGACGACTCCGCTGTCGGGCACACGAAGAAGGGCGTTCTTCCTTCTCCTAGCTCACATTTTGAAGATAACCAAATGGCCTCCTCCAGCTCTGCCCTAAAATCTTTTCTCGATCACATATCCATCGACTCCATTATCAATTTCCTTGACTTCCCAGGTCGGTGGATCTTCATTTCGATCTCTCGAGCGCTTCTTTTGCGGTCATACTTGTTTCGTTATATATTGAGACGGGGTTGAATCTCAAAACGCAGTAATGGAGCTGAAGCACGATGACTGTGTTAAAGACGCGATAAGGTCATTTTATGAAAGAAATCTCTTCGGTGCACCAATTATCCATTCTGTATCCTCTGATCGGGGTGATTATATAGATCGCGACATAGGGTTCATTGGGTTTTCCAGCATGGCCTTGTGGTCACTTGAGGTAAGCGGATTGTATCTCGATTTTTTATTTGTGTTTTATGTAAACTGGATGTTTAGGGTGAAATTAAGGGTTTCTTTTTGGCACTTGGCACCTCAAATATTTAAAATTGGCACTTTGCACATCCTAATTACCGATTTATGGCACTTTGCACCCCCGGGATGAAATTTCATGGGTATTTAGATCCGGGCAGCACCAAAAATGCTCATTCAAGGATATTTAGGTCCGGGCAGTACCAATAATCCGGATGCAAAGTGTCAAAATGAGTATTTTTGGTGCTGCTTGAACCTAAATTCCCTTGAAATTTCGTCATGAGGGTGCAAAGTGATAGAAATTTGTAATTGAGGGGTGCAAAATGTCAATTTTAAAGATTCGGGTTGAAAGTGCCAAAAACCTGTATTTTAGGGGTGGAAGTGCCAAAAAGCCGAAATTAACATTGGGAAAAAATTGGAGTATGTATGTCTTTGAATATTATTGTGCATTGAAATCTTTTCAGATTTTCTCAATATTAATGACTGCTTACATAGCATTTTTAGGTTTTTTTTAAAACATTTGGTAGGAGATTGATAGAGCTTGTGCTGACTCCAAGAGTGGGAACCATGGATTCCTCTCAATGCTTGATCAAGTTTCGCAGATTGGGCAGACGAAGGTGTGACTTTTGAATTCCTGAATAATGATACTTTAATCTAAGATTAATAAAAGAGAAGAATTTTGTCATGCAATTGCATTACAGTAGGGCTTAGATGAGTATTTTCGTTGGATTGTCTAATTCTCTCATACCCCACTATAGTGAGATAAAGGCTTGAGTGTTGTTGTCTAATTCTCTCATAGTTCTTGTTAGAGTAGGACATCAGAGACTAGAATATCCGGCACATAAGAACATGCGATTAATGTAGTTTGTTTAAAAATAACCTATGCTAGTAAGAAGTAGAGAGGGTTCATTATACTCATAGAGTGAGTTTCATTATAATCAAAAGTGGAGTGCAATTGTTATCACTTGCAATCCAAATCAAGTGGAAAAGAAAATGCCTTTGTGATGAGATCGATGGCCCACACGTGCCTAATGCCTATTCTCGCAAGAGGCGGTGATCGGAGACCCGTTTGGATGATCCAAGTTCACGGATGCGCCCAAATGGTTGATCTGAGTCAGTTTGATATATTATTTTAGTTGTCTCGTGTTGTATTTAGCCCCCGATTGGCGCGAAAATTATTAGCCGTCCGATCGGGGTGCCCAAATTTTAAGTTTCCCCCCTATATATATTTACATGTGTGGCTGAAATTAGGGATCGATGGATGGTCCCATCAAGTCTCCATGGATGTACTCCAATGGTCTCTTGCTACTCGTTTGTGATTTATCAAACTGAAGGCGATGAGCCTTGCCGTACTGACATCCCGTGCAAACATGACCATCACCAAATGAAGATAGCTTTGGCAAGCCTCTTACAAGGCTTCTTTTAGACATAGCCTTCAGCTTATCCACACACCCACACCCACACCCACACCTTCGCCGCATCCAGGCGGGCTTCGGCCGCCTCCAGGCGGGCTTCGGCCGCCTCCAGGCGGGCTTCGGCCGCCTCCAGGCGGGCTTCGGCCGCCTCCAGGCGGGCTTCGGCCGCCTCCAGGCGGGCTTCGGCCGCCTCCAGGCGGGCTTCGGCCGCCTCCAGGCGGGCTTCGGCCGCCTCCAGGCGGGCTTCGGCCGCCTCCAGGCGGGCTTCGGCCGCCTCCAGGCGGGCTTCGGCCGCCTCCAGGCGGGCTTCGGCCGCCTCCAGGCGGGCTTCGGCCGCCTCCAGGCGGGCTTCGGCCGCCTCCAGGCGGGCTTCGGCCGCCTCCAGGCGGGCTTCGGCCGCCTCCAGGCGGGCTTCGGCCGCCTCCAGGCGGGCTTCGGCCGCCTCCAGGCGGGCTTCGGCGCCTCCAGGCGGGCTTCGGCCGCCTCCAGGCGGGCTTCGGCCGCCTCCAGGCGGGCTTCGGCCGTGCTCGGAGCCCGCCTATAAGCGGTTTCGCACGCATCCAATTTTTTTTTTTTCAAAACATATACATATGAGTACTTAAAATGATCGCAAAAAAAATGAAGTACTATTTCTATTTTTATTTTATAAAATTTTGCAAATTTTAATCTATAAAAATTAATTTATCTCTGCTTTTTTTCTCTCTCTCTCTTTATCACTCCCCCTCTCTCTCCTTATATCTCCCGCCTCCTCTCTCTCCCTCTCCCTCCTCTCTCTCTCCAAATTCTCCACGTTCTCTCTAACGATCACTCTCTCTCCTCAATATCTCTCCAAATTCTTCCCCCATGTTCTCCCTCATGATCTAATGACCAATATTGAATCTGTGGTGTGCCTCCAAATATTTATATTCCCATATATATATAAGATATATATATATAACTATACCATATTATAAAGAAATACTGAGGTCTGCAAATAGCCTGAGTTCGAAATTAGGGGAAAAAACAATGGTCGTTTGATCTTTTCCATTATATCAGCAGCCGTCTGATCAAACCAACCCTCTCTCTCCACATTTTACTATGGCTTCTAAACCTACTACTAGGGTCATAAACCTATGTGAAATTACGATTGTACCCCTATAAGGCATAAAGCTTTAAAAAACCATGCAATCAGGTCTGCCAAGTCGCCAGCACACGTATTCAGCCAGCCAAGCCGCAATTCGGCCCGCAATCCTACCAACATACCTTATTTCAAACACTAATTGCGGAAAGATAAATATATACCTGAAATTTCTAATTGAACGGGCGGTGTGAGACTAAAAAGAAGCTTTGGCGACGGCAAACATACAGTGCGGGCGTACGGACAAGACTTTTTGGGTGTCAAGATCTCAAAACGAAAAGTGATCAACATGAAAGTTGTAGATCTCGGCGAGACGAACAACTTTCATGTTAATCACTTTTTGTTTTGGAGCCGTCTTGGCTTTCGATTTGGGCCTCGACATCAGGAGAGGCGTGAGGTTTTACTGTAGCACTCTCGCCGCCCCTGATTTTGAGGCTCAAATCGGAAGCCAAGACGGCTCCAAATCAAAACGTGATCAACATGAAAGTTGTTCGTCTCATCGAGATCTACAACTTTCATGTTGATCACTTTTCGTTTTGAGACCATCTTGACCCCCCAAAAGGCTGGGCCGGGAGGGCTGGGGCATGCTTCGAGCGGGCCCGCCCACCGTCGCCGGCGGGTACTATGGCGCGTGGCCATCGGGCCGGAGGACCGTGCCTGTCGCTCGTATATATATATATATATATCTCAAATAAGGAAAATACAATATAACATATATAGGCTATTTATAGACCATATAACATAAAATAACGATAATCTCAATACTCCCCCTCAAGCTGGTGCAAAGATGTCAATCATGCCCAGCTTGGAAATAGTCAAATCTGAACGAGTAGGACCAACAACTTTAGTGAAGGCGTCATCAAGCTGTTCGGCCGAGGAGACGAAAGCTGGAAAGATAGTCCTAGTACGGACGTGGTCACGCAGAAAATGAACATCCATCTCGAAGTGCTTGGTGCGCTCATGTAGTACCGAGTCCTGAGTAAGTCGAATAGTTGACTTATTATCACAGTAGAGAGTCTAGACAGTAACAAGAGATAGGCCAAGTTCAGTCAGCAGTGATCGAAGCCAAACCAACTCAGTGACGTCGAGTGCCATAGCGCGGTACTCTGACTCAGCAGAAGAGCGGGATATGATAGGTTGTTTCTTGCTCCGCCACAAAATAAGGTGATCGCTATGGAATACGCAAAGACCTGTCGTACACCGTCGATCAGTCAAAGATCCAGCAAAATCTGCATCAGTGAAGCATGAGAGACTGGAGGCACTATCAGCCCGATAGAATAGCTCAAGACCCGGGGCGCGCTTAAGATAGCGAATAACATGTCGAGCAGCTTCTAGGTGAGATGTCATGGGAGAATGCATAAACTGACTCAAAACGCCCACTGAGAAGCCGATGCTGGGCCTAGTATTGGTCAAGTATATCAAGCGGCCAACCAGACGCTGGTACTGAGAGGGGTCTGGTAGAGGATCGCCAGATTCAGTATGAAGGCGATGGTTGGTGTCTACAGGAGTACTCGCAGGGCGCCACCCAAGTAGGCCCGTGTCCCGAAGAAGGTCTAAGGTGTACTTGCGCTGCGATATCGAGATGCCCTGCCGTGAGCGAACTACTTCAATCCCGAGAAAATAACGGAGAGGTCCAAGGTCTTTCACCTCGAAGGCTGAGGGAAGTGTAGCTTTCACCTCAGAGATGCCAGAAGGGTCATCCCCCGTGAGAATAATATCGTCCACGTAGATCAAGACAATTACCTGATGGCCCTCGGGAGTCGCACAAATGAAGTAAGTGTGGTCCGCACAACACTGAGTGAAACCTGACTGAAGAATAACCGAGGTGAACCATTCAAACCAGGCCCACGGGGATTGCTTTAAGCTGTATAGAGACTTGAGCAGGTGACAAACTCTCCCCGAATACTCCCCCTGAAGTGCAAACACGGGGCGGGGGGGGGGGGGGGAGCCATATAGACCTCCTGTAAATCACCATGCAGGAAGACATTTTTGACGTCGAGCTGGTAGAGCGGCCACTCACGAGAAGCCGCAAGCGAGACATCTCCTCCTCCATGGCCCGAACCCACCGCGGGTCACAGAGAGCCTCAGCGGTCGAAGCAGGCAGGCGAACAAAATCAGCAATAGCCACAAAAACCTGGTAAGAGGGTGAGAAACGCTGATATGGAACAACACTAGCCAGTGGATGCTCAGTAAAAGAGGAACAAACACAAGTACGTTTACCCTTGCGGAGGGCAATAGGTAAGTCAACAAAAGAAGTAGAGGAAAGAGGCTCAAGAGAGTTACCTGTGTCCGGAAGCGGCTGCTTATCCGGGACTGGAGGAGAAGTGAGTGTAGCGGGTGGAGGGGGCGGCTAGCGGCGTATGTCAGCAGGACAGGCGGAGTAGCAGGGGGTCAGCGGCTGGTGGTGAGGAAAATACCGGGAGAGCTTGCACAACAGTAGGAAGCGCGGGGGGGGGGGGGGGGGGGGGTGATGCGGAGCAGAGACGAGGACGAGCTTTAGGCCCATTCAGGGCTGATTTGGAGACTTATTATATATGACGTGCCCGGATCGACGATCTGACTCCGTGAATGCGTCTGGATTCGCATTGCGAATCAATTTTATATATAGCTTTGTACTTTTCAGATTCTATTTCATGTAGTTTTGGCCCTGAGACCAACGACCAATCATAGTCGTTGATTGCGGGTGCCCTAATTTTTATTTCTTATAAATAGATGGTTTAGGGCTGCCGTCATTTCTCATTGCTGAATGTTTGGAGAGCTTCTTCCTTCATTCCGGTCTTCTCCGCGGTGCCGACTCCGTGTAATCTCTTGGTGACGACTCCTCGGGTAAGCTTTGTATCTTTTATTTTTTCCTCCATATTTTCCCCTTTTGTCCTGTTGTCCAGTCACTGCCAGTGCACTTTTTCCTACACGGATTTCAGCCGGCCACCCCTCTACTCCAAAAGCCAGCCGGCCACCCCCTTCCTCCATCAGATCTAAGTTTCCACCACCTTCAGGCCACCTTCGGGCCCCTCAACCAGCCATCCCCACATCAAGCCGCCTCCCCTGCCCCTTCCTCCACCCTTTCCAAATCAGGTCGCCGGCCATTGTGCTGTCCAGATCTGGCCAGCAGCCCCTCCCCTCCCCGTTCCAGCCTTGCCGCCCCTCTCCCTTCAGCCTGCCTCCCCTCCACCAGGCCACCAACCACCCAAATAGCCCCCTTTAGCTGTTTTCCCACAAAACCAGTCCAGATCGGGCCTCTTCCAGCCAGGTCCAGCCATCCCGCCTCCTCCCCTTTGCTTCCATCAACCCCCAACCCCGTGGATCCACCTCAAAACAGCCACCCAACACCAAACCTGTCCAGATTCAACTATTTTAACACGGTTCCAGCTATCACCTGCCCCGATCCAACCCTCCTAATTCCCAACCAGCCCTCCCCTTACCCGATCCTGTCCACCAGCCACCGAAATCCCTCTTTGAGCCCCCAAATGTTCAGATCTACTATTATTACATCAGTCCTAATATTTGTATTGTGTTTTGTATTGGTTTGTTCGGTTGTAAACATTGTTATGGTTTTGGATTATTACATGTTTTTTGAGATTTTCTGTTCATTATAGTATTTTACTCTCGGATGAATCTCTAACTGCAAGAAGAGTTTATTCGCCGCGCGCTCGTGCTTTGGCCCTCAACGCGGAGAAATGCCTAAGCTTGGCTCGCTTAATTAAATTATTTTCCCTTGTCTTGAATTAACTGCGTGGGATGATATTGTTTATTATCAAATTGTGATCTAACCGTCAGACTTTTGCATAGCATGTAGGGTTAGGTCGCCGGTTTCTCGCCGCCTATAGATTCGTCCTGCGTCAATTGGTATCAAAGTCAGGTTGTGCGCAGCTAGGTTGCACACACTTTTTGATACGCAGTCGTAGATTGTATGAGTTTTTCATTATGTCTAGGTATCTCCACTTGTCCCCACCTCACTTTGGAGGTCTTGAGTCCACTTGCACCCGCTCTCACAGAACCCCGTCAGGGAGATCGTCACATTATTACGACGATCATTCTCGATCGCAGTGCACCACTTTTAGATATCGTGTTGACCCACCGACACGACCCCACTGTGTTAGAGACGATCAGTATGATGATTGTCGCCGTGCTTATCCGTACACACGAGCAAATCGTGTTGATCCTTCGACACGACTCAGTTACCTTATGAATGATTATTATGAGGATAGTTGTTCCGAGAGAGAACTCAAGAGTCAGTTTTGTAGTGCTTCCCCTTTCTTTGACGGTTCATCGAGTCCCGAGTCTTTCAGCTATTGGCTCGTGGACATGGAGTATTATTTAGATCATTTTGAGTTATTCGGTGAGCGTCGCGTCAAGTTTGCGAAACTTAGACTTTTAGATCAGGCGAGAGCTTATTGGGCTAACGTTGAGAGGACCCCCGAACGAGACCGTCTTCGTCGCATCACTAGTTGGGCGGACATGAAGCGTATATTGTGTCAGAGATATCTGCCTTCGTCATATCAGAGTCGCTTGCTCGACAATTATTTTCCCTTCAGCAAGGATCTATGTCTGTCGTTGAGTACAAGGATTGCTTTGATGAATTAGTTGTGAGAAGTGATATCCGAGAGGACCCAGCCATAGCCACTACCAGATTTCGGTCTTGGCTTCAATCTGACAATCGTACTAAGGTAGTTTATCATAGCTCGGAGTCCCTCAAGCAGACATATCAGCTCGCCCTTTCGTTATGAATGGTCATTGAGATCCGCAAGAGCTGGTTGATGAGATTCTCACCTTGTCCTCTGCAGTACGAGTCTCTCTCCATACTGAGGCCACCACGACGCCTACCACTATCCTGTCAGGCACGATAGAAGTGATACCAGATGCGGATTACTCTCACCACAGTGATGTGCTTAGTCCAGTGAGTGACCTATCTCTTGTTTCTTACCCGTCTCTTGTGACCCCGACTGAGAGCGAGCCTGAGTGACCTACTGAGGTCTGTAATGTTGTGTCCCTCACCCACACCTCCTCCTCTGTTATGCACTGGGTTAGCTAGCACCCCAACTTATAGACCCATTTCCTGACACCGCACCCACGGATCCATTCTTGGGTGTAGGTCTGTATTGCTCTCCCATTGTCATTACCCGGAGTCACATCATGACGGAGAACCCAGAGTCTGATGTTAATTTATAACGCGAGCAAGTGAATAGAACTCGCGAACACATTCTAATCTCTGCAAAAGAAAAGACAAAACAGGTAAATAAACAAATAACGTGAGCCTCCCGATGAGCCGCCACATTCTGGTGAGGATGCGATTCAGGTGAGACGCTTGTTTATGAGCTTTGAGCTATTGTCGTCTCTTTTGCTATCATCTATAGCCTTGTGCCGGAGAGTTGATCTTGCGTGGAGCATAACGTATGAAGGGTCTTCCTTGAGTACGCTTGAGCCTACTCATATTATGAGGGCCTACCTTATGACGCATCACACCCTCGATGAGTCTTGGGACGCACCACCTGCTGACCCACCAAATGAGCTCTTTCTTGTCGGGAGCACACACCATACTCGAGAGTCACGTTTTCTAATCAGTGTACACGACTTTCACTCAGGTGGTCGTCTTACCTATGATGACTTTTCGTACACACCTACTGGTAAGCCTCCTGATGTGCTACGTTCCCCGAGAGACATTTGACTATTTACGAGCTCGCATTTAAGTATAGATGACTCTCACGGTCATCTGAGCACTCGTCACACACGGGATGAGTTTTTCTACACTCCACCAAGACAGCCCCCTGATAGGCCACCTTATTTTAGAGACATCTCAATCATTATTAGACTTTCCCGTAGCAGGTACGTCGTGTCAGTCATGTGTCATTTGCATCATTTGTATGAGTCTGTTGAGTCGTTTCGTCTTCTTTCGCACGAGTCTGTTGTGTTGTCTGTTCATCGTTTGCATGTATGTCATGAGTCGGTCCGACGAATAATCCATATTGGTAATAAATCTTGTAAATCACATGTGGATGTTCATTAGCAAATGCAAGTACTTCATGAAGGCGAGCAGGTGATGGTAAGAATCTGCGTTGTGAGGCTCCATGCGATGCTTGCTAAAAGCTTGAGCGTTAGGCGAATGTGTCCCAACTCAGTCCTGAGACGCATCGGGACAAATGCTTATGAGCTGGACATCCCCGTGAGCATGGGTACCCATACCGTGTTCAATGTCGAGGACCTGGTGCCATACTTTGCACCTCACAAGTATTCGGGCCCACATCTTGGTGTCTCTCCCGAGCCTTTACCACTGTTGTTACCACCCACCACTCAGTCCACCCCCGAGCCCTTGGCACCACATTTATTGCCCCGTGCTCAGCCCATTTCTGACCCCAACTTACCCGGGATCCTGTCCCCAACGGTTCCACCATCTTGACACCTCAGATCCCACCAGATCCTTCTGTTACTGTGTTGAGAGATGAGATTATCACTGAGATCTTTACACGTGATTCTGTCCCCTCTACAAATGGTCTTGTGTGCCGTTACCTGGTTTGCTGGCGCAGACGACCCTTCATTGACGACACCTGGATGCTACTAGAGGATCTTGATCGACTCGCCCCGGACTCGACTTCAGTATGACCGTCTTCATTCATTGGAGATGGAAGCTTTTCAGTCCGGAGAAGTTGATTGGAGAGGACACTTTTCCAGTGACGACACTTAGGCGACCTCTGGTGAACTTCTTTGAGCTTTACCTGGCATGCAACGAGAGAATTTTGCTGCTTATTTATCGGGAGATGAATTCCTTCAAGCCGGGAAGAGTGATGCGGAGCAGAGACGAGGACGAGCTTTAGGCCCATTCGGGGCTGATTCGGAGACTTACCATATATGGCGTACCCGGATCGACGATCCGACTCCGTGGATGCGTCCGGATTCGCATTGCGAATCAATTTCATATATAGCTTTGTACTTTTTGGATTCTATTTCATGTAGTTTTGGCCCCGAGACCAACGACCAATCATAGTCGTTGATTCCGGGTGCCCTAATTTTTATTTCTTATAAATAGATGGTTTAGGGCTGCCGTCATTTCTCATTGCTGAATGTTTGAAGAAGTTCTTCCTTCATTCCGGGGATCTTCTCGCGTAAGCGTTGTATCTTTTATTTTTCCCTTCATATTTCCCCCTTCCGTCCTGCTGTCCAGCCACCGCCAGTGCAGTTTTTCCTGCACAGATTTCAGTCGGCCACCCCTCTACTCCAAAAGCCAGCCGACCACCCCTTCCTCCATCAGATCCAAGTTTCGACCACCTTCAAGCCACCTTCGGGCCCCTCAACCAGCCACCCCCACATCAAGCCGCCTCCCCTGCCCCTTCCTCCGCCCTTTCCAAATTAGGTCGCCGGCCATTGTGCTGTCCAGATCTGGCCAGCAGCCCCTCCCCTCCCTGTTCCTGCCTTGCCGCCCCTCTCCCTTCAGCTCGCCTCCCCTCCACTAGGCCACCAACCACCCAAACAACCCCCTTTAGCTGTTTTCCTACAAAACCAGTCCAGATCGGGCCTCTTCCAGCCAGGTCCAGCCACCCCGCCTCCTCCCCTTTGCTGCCATCAGCCCCCAACCCCGTGGATCCACCTCAAAACAGCCACCCAACACCAAATCTATCCAAATTCAGTTATTTTAGCCCGGTTCCAACCATGCCCCGCCCCGATCCAACCCTCCTAATCCCCAACCAGCCCCCCCCCCCACCCGATCCGGTCCACCAACCACCGAAATCCCTCTTTGAGCCCCCAAACGTTCATATCTACTATTATTACAACAACCCTGATATTTGTATTGTGTTTTGTATTGTTTTGTTCGGTTGTAAACATTGTTATGGGTTTGGATTATTACATGTTTTGGAGATTTTCTGTTCATTATAGTATTTTGCTCTCGGATTAATCTCTAACTGCAAGAAAGGTTTATTCGTCGCGCGCTCGTGTTTTGGCCCTCCACGCGGAGGAATGCCTAAGCTTGACTCGCTTAATTAAATTATTTTACCTTGTCCTGAATTAACCGCGTAAGATGATATTGTTTATTATCAAATTGTGATCTAACCGTCAGACTTTTGCATAACATGCAGGGTTAGGTCGCCAGTTTCTCGCCGCCTATAGATTCGTTCTGCGTCAGGGGGTCAAATGTGCAGGATAAAAAGGAACCTTCTCATGGAATGTCACATTCGTAGAATAAATGATACGACGCAACTGGGGATCATAGCAGCGATAACCCTTAGTGGTAGTCGAGTAGCCGAGGAAAAGGCAGCGGATGGCCTTGTTGTCGAGTTTGGTCCGAGAAGGACGTCGATCATGGACAAAGCACACACAACCACAGACCCGGAGAGGGATGGAGAAGGCGGAGACTGGTGGATGGATGAGACTGAAGGGGGTAACACCACCAAAAGGACGAGAAAGAAGTCCTATTAATAAGGAAAGCTGATGTAAGAAGAACAACACTCCAATAGGACTTAGGGACATTCATTCTCCGAAGAAGGCAACAGACAGAGTCTAAGAGGTGACGTTTTTTGCGTTCGGGCACCCCATTCTGCTCGGGGGTACCCGGACAAGAAAATTGTTGGAGAGTGCCCTCATTGCAGAGAAAGAGATCAAAGGGACGAGAAGTGTACTCACCGCCGTTGTCGGAGCAGAGGATATGAACAGTAGTATCATGCTGGGTCCGTATCATACGTGAAAAATGAGAGTAGACAGATAAAGCCTCAGATTTATGTTTTAGAAGATAAACCCATAGGCAACGAGAATAGTCATCAATAAAAGTTACAAAGTACGAGAAACCATCAAATGACACTACATGAGCCGGGCCTCACACATTAGAATGCACCAACTCAAAACAAGAAGTAGCACGGCTAACAGAAGGAACATGCTTGCGCGTGTGTTTGGACATCTCCATACATCATAGCGAAAAAGAAAAACAAAAGACACATCATGACAAACAGACAACATCCGCCGAGGGCTAGCATGGCCGAGACGTCCGTACCAAAGCATGCTCGACGACATAACAGGGTAGACAGCAAAAGAGGTAGGCGGGTCAGTATCAGTGGTGGTGGTAGCAGCAGTGGGAGAAGGTAGCTCCAGGTAGTACATCCCACTCCTCTCATATCTCGTACCAATAGTCCTCCCGGATCTCAGGTCCCGAAAAACACAATGATCAGAGAAGAAAGTTACTGAGCAGTTCAAAGAGCGAGTAATACTACTAACAGATAATTGGTTGAGGGCCAATTGGGGTACAAGAAGAATAGAGTCAAGGGAGAAAGAAGACAAGAGAGGGACGGTGCCCTGGCTGAGGACAGGGGTAACCGAGCCATCAGCGAGACGCACGTCCCGGGAAGAGCAGGGGACAACCTGAAGCAGGCGGGAAGACGTACCAGTCATATGGTCGGTTGCTCCAGAATCAATCACCCAGGGTGACGAACCCTAGTCAACCGTGGTCGCGGAGCAAGCAAACGGGGTACCTGAGGAAGAAGGGACAGTGGAAGCAGAGACAGTAGTGGAAGGCTGAGACTGTTGGAATTGCTGAAACTGGGCCATCATGTGACAAAAGTTAGAGGAGTTAGCACCCAAAGTGCGCTCGACGGGCTCAGAAGACTCATCTGATGCAACGATGTGCCTGAGATCAGTACCAGAAGTAGTACGCACAGAGCCCCGTAAGTGTGGGTATAGCTGATAGCAACGACTACGGTCATGATACAGACGACCACGGTGAGAGCAAATGCCAGGAGGACCCATAGAGCCACGTCCACCAGAATGTCCACGACCACCAGACTCGGTAGAGGAACCCCGACCACCTCGTCCATGAGTGCTGGACGTGGAAGGTCGGTAAGAAGCAACAAGGACCATCTGCTCAGTAGGCAGAGATGAGATAGCACGGGTGGCGGCATACGTCTCTCATGCTCCGCAACAATGGAGCAGGTCTCAAGAAGATCTGGCAAAGGTGACATTCCCATAATCTGAGCACAGGTAGACTCGTATTCGAGGAGAAGCCCCATCAAGAACTGATATGTCTCTTGGCGTTGTCGTTGTTTCCGAATAAGAGCAATATCGGTAGGAGACTTCAGGGCACTAAGAGGCTCAAGATCATTAAGCTCAAGAAAAACGATCTTAAAGGTAAGTGAAGTACTCCTGAACTAAACAGTCTCCCTAAGTAGCGGAAGTAATATCCTGAAAGATGCCAAAAATTTGGGCATCAACACGCGTGTGCCCAAAGGTGCGCTGGAGAGCAGACCAAAGCTCGGAGATGTCCTCAAAGCGCATGAATTGACTAAAGATGCGAGGCTCCATCGAGCACTAAATTCATCCAAGAACCATGTACTTTTCTGTCGACCACTGGACTAACTCCTCCTTTTTGTCATCTGTGTCGGTCTATTGAGGCATAGAGGGGCTGCCGGTCAGCCATGAAAGCTTATTCCGGCCGGCAAGGGCCACTTTCATCGATGTGGCCCATGAAAAATTATTTTTCTCATCGAGGAGAATGCTAGTAATCCGTCCCGTAGAGTATCCATAGGTGTCTTTGGAATCCATGGAGCAAATATCAACGAGATCCCTCCCGCAACAAAGATTGTGGATCGAGAGAACAAAGAGAACGAGTGTCTCACTCACAAACCCTTCTCACCAGTATAAAGAACTCGCTGCAAGAGTCCGACATGCTCCATGGAAAGGACTAGAGGGAGAGGAAGCTCCGACGGCTGCAAGAATAGGCGGCGACAGCGGGAGAGGAAGCTCCGACAACTGTAAGAATAGTCGGCGACAACGGGAGAGCTGGCGGCGGCAGCGGGACTTCCTGGAACAGGCGGCGACAACGGGATCGAGTGAGAGCGGTATCGGGCAGCAGCGGGAGCGGGCTCGGTGGCAGCAGGACTTCCTAGAACAATCGAGATCGGGGTAGAGCGGGATCGGGCGCCAGCGGGACAAAGCACCGAAGATCAGTGAAACGGAACCACGAAAACCCTAGACATGTTACTCTGATACCATGTTGTGAAATGAAAAGCTTTAATCCCCAATGAGGAGATCTAGCATATATATATATATATATATATATATATATATATATATATATATATATATATATATATATCTCAAATAGGGAAAATACAATATAACCTATACAGTCTATTTACAGACCATATAACATAAAACAACGATAATCCCAATAGCTACATTGCAGCCGCTGGTCTACCGTGTATTCCGACTGTGCGCTGCTCCGTCCCCGCTTCCGTCTGCCGTCCGACACCTCCCAGCACACCGGTAACATCCCGCAGCCCCCCTCCACCCTACCTCCTCCGCCTCTACTACTCCCGTCCGGCCTTCCGCTTCTTCCCAACCCCGCACCTCTGCTCCGCCCCATTCCAGACCCGGAACCACTCAGGAAAACCCCTCTCCCGCCGGAGCCCTCCCTCAACTCCTTCACCCCCACCCGACCCCCGCTCAAAATCTGCAAGCCTCTCCCCTCCCCTCTTACAGAATTCGCAACCCCCTTTCCCTGAACCTTGCCCGATCCATCTATCCCTAGCCCTGTAGCCTCAAGATCTACGTAAACACTTCCCTATTCAGGCCCTCGTGTAGCCAATCACGTGTCAAGGCCAACTACACCGGCGCTTTCCTCCATCCGTAATCAAGACGCCACATGCACGAGTAAATCGAGGTATGAGGGTTTTATTTCTCTTGTTTGGATGCTTTGGTCTTGAACTATTACTTTGGGATTATTGACACTTATATGCAGTCACACTTTATTTGTCGTTTAATTTGCGGGGCGCATTTAGTGTGCACTTGAACAGAATTGCTGCTCATCTGGTTGGTTAATGATAATTGTTCTTTACTGTTCATGGCTTGTTAACCACTTGTGCAATTGGTTGTTTAGATGCCTTATGAATTTTAATTACTTGCTTAATGATCTTAATTTGGACTGTCATCTCATGATTGTACGTGCACCGTATTTAGATTGCATTTTCATTTGTTAAGTTAAGGTTTTTTTGTGTCGTCCGCCATCTTTAGACTAGTGCTGCATCAAATTGATATCAGAGGGAGGTTCGTTAGCGTCACATTTTTATATGCAGTAGTGGAGTCTATAGGTAGTATCTCATGACATATTATTTTGGCGATCATCCTTATTCACATTCCGCGCCACCTAAATATCGTGTCAACCCTTCGCCACGACTTGCTATAAACGATCGCTATGATTCTAGAAATTCACGTTATCGTCACTACCCCACGCCAAGACTCGATGTTGGCATAATTGAGTATCTTCTTAGAGCCTCTCCGGAGAGAACTTCATACTATTTTTACGATCACCCTCGCTCATCGCTGCCCGCTCGTAGGGATCACATTCACCCTCTGACATATTGTGAGTCTATTAGGGATGAGCATTTTGATGACTATCTGGATCCCTATAAGGGTCATGTGGATAACCTCACACATTTGGATCTCCCTATTGTTCCACCAATAGAGATACCTAAAGCCTAGTTTCAACGATTGATTCTTGATCAATTTGATCATGTACATGCTCAAATGGATTGCCTGAAATCTGCCCTTGGGGAAACCTATAGTGTGACACATCAGGATTCAAGCCAAACCACTGATGCGTGTAATACTCCCATGGTTTATGAGCGATTCGCCACCTGATTTTGGTACTCTTCTCCTTGATGAGCCTCCATGCATGGCCTCGCGATTTTGAGGCAGAGTATGACCCTGGCCTTGTAGTATAGGGGGGAGCGTCATTAGCATGTCTAGTGAGTTTGGTTGCGAGAGTGGGGCCGAGCGACCCAGTGACACTGTGATGGTCTATCCATCTTCTACACCTATGTTGGCCTCGTTACTCACTTGGTTACAGACCCCTTTCTTGAAACCTCGCCGGCTAACCCCCACTTGAGTATGAATTCTTCTCACTCTCTCTTTAGCCTTATTTCGAGTCATGTCATGACTGAGAACCTCGAGCCTAATGTCGATGTCTTGGTGGTCGTCTCACCCGCTTTTGGGGACACTACCCTTATTAGTAGTATTCACTTGGAGGATCATGACCCTACTGACGGGTTCGTTAATGAACCCCTCCACTGGCCACCTGATGAACCACCACTTCCCCGTGATATTGACATCCCGTTGAGCGAGTCATCAGTCAGCGCCGACTCATTGACACCTCTCCAATGTGCACGTCCCTTATTTTGCTTTGGAGAGCGAGTCGTGAGGGCGACACTGAGTATGTCAGAATTTTCTTAGTTACGCTTGAGCATCCTCCCAACGTATTGAAGAATTAAGCATACGATCTATCACACTCGTAATGAGTTTTTAGACATACTGCCTGCTGACCCACTTGATGAGTTCTTGCTTATTTGTGGCACTCACCTCACTCGAGTGTCTCATCCTATTATTGATGTCTCTGCTACGCACTCAGGTGACCGTCGCATTTGCAACGAATTTCATATGTACCTCATGGTGATCCGCCTGATGCGTCACGTTTCTTGAGAGATATTAGGGATCATGTGAGTTCATATTGGAGTGTTGGCGTCTCACACAGTCATTCTGACACTCACCGCACACTCACTGTGTTTTACTACACTCCTCCCGACGCAACCCCTCGATAAACCACCTCTTTCAAGGAACCTTCGTCACATAAAGCTGGTTGAATGTCAGTGTATCGTGCCTGTCGTGTTTTTCATGCATCATTCATGCGAGCATGTCATCTTTTGGGTTCATCATTTGCTTAAGTCTGTCAAGCCGTACATTCAACTCATACTTGCACTTCATGTCATCATTTGGGTTCATCATCCACATCATTGGTTTGTTGAGTCGTCTGTTTATCATATACACACACTACATGAAACAATTCCGGAGAGAGATCGCGGCCAACAATGAAATTTATAAAGCTCAGGCTGATCCGTGCAGGAGGGAACAAGTTTTGACGTTGGAGAGCAAGATATGATCCGCCATCGACCTGAGAGGATCCCCCTGGGGGCAACGAAGAAGTTAAGTGCTCGCCGAATGGGCCCCTATATAGTCACTCGACGGATTGGTGTGAATGCTTATGAGGTTGATATCCCACCGACAATGGGAATTCATCGGGTGTTCAATGTGGAGGATTTAACTCCATACTGCGAGGAGCGAGTGCATGTGGACCCATTGTCTCTAGCTACCCTTGAGCCACAGCTTGCCCCATCCTTCCCTAACACCTCTCCACCCACCATGCCCGGGCAGTCACGGACGGTTGAGCACTGCTCGGAGGACCACACCACCCTGCCGGCAGTTCCACCAGCACCACTTTCAGACGGAGATACATTGCTGCGACAGTCGCCTACACGTCCCAGGAATGCACTACAGATCGTTGGTCATGACTTCACTACGACGGGCGGCCAGATGGTTTTGCGGTACTTGGTTTATTGGCTCGCCCACCCGGTTTCTGATGATTCATAGATTTTTGCTGAGGAGCTTGAGAGACTCGCCCCAGACTTACGTCGAGAGTACGATTGTCTTCACCCACTGGAGATGAGTGCTTTCAAGTCAGAGGGAGTTGATGGAGATCGATGACCCACACACACATATTCCCACAAGAGATGGTGATCGGAGACCCGTTTGGATAATCTGAGTCCACGGATACGCCCGTATGGTCGATCCGAGTCACTTTGATATATTATTTTAGTTGTTTCGTGTTGTCTTTAGCCCCCGATTGTTGCGAACATTATTAGCCGTCCGATCAGGGTGACCTAATTTTATGTTTCCCGTTCCCCTATATATATTTACATGTGTGGCTGAAATTAGGGATCTGTGGGTCTACATTGCAGCCGGCTGGTCTATCGTGGATTCCGACTGTGCGCTGTTGCTTCCCCGCTTCCGTCTGCCGTCCGACACCTCCCAGCACACCGATAACATCCCGCTGCCCCCCTACACCCTACCTCGTCCTCCTCTATTACTCCCGCCGGCCTTCCGCCTTTTCCCAACCCCGCATCTCTGCTCCGCCCCGTTCCAGACCCGGAACCACCCAGGAAAACCCCTCTCCCTCCCAGAACATCCCCCCAGAGCCCTCCCCCAACTCTTTCACCCCCACCCGACCCCCACTCAGCATCCGCAAGCCTCGCCCCTCTCCTCTTACAGGACCCGCAACCCCATTTCCCTGAACCTTGCTCGATCCATCTATCCCTAGCCCTGTAGCCTCCAGATCTACGTAAACACTTCCCCATTCAGACCCTTGTGTAGCCAATCACGTGTCAAGGCCAACTACACCGGCGCTTTCCTCCATCCCTAATCAAGCCGTCACATGCACGAGTAAATTGAGGTATGAGGGTTTTATTTCTCTTGTTTGGATGCTTTGGTCTTGAACTATTGCTTTGAGATTATTGACACTTATATGCAATCACACTTTATTTGTCGTTTAATTTGCGGGGGGCATTCAGTGTGCACTTGAACAGAATTGCGGCTCATCTTGTTGGTCAATGATAATTGTTCTTTACTGTTCATGGCTTATTAACCATTTGTGCAATTGGTTGTTTAGATGCCTTATGAATTTTAATTACTTGCTTAATGATTTTAATTTGGACTGTCATCTCATGATCGCACGTGCACTGTATTTAGATTGCATTTTCATTTGTTGAGCTAAGGCTTTTGTGTGTCGCCTGCCATCTGTAGACTCGTGCTGCATCACTTTGTCTGTCTAGGGTTTCTACATCGACGCAGGTGCAATATATAAGGATTCTTATCATGGACATAACTTTCTGGAGAAACTAGAATATAAGGCATATCAAACAGTTCATTTTAGCGAACCTTTTGCAGTATTTTGAAAGACTTGTGCAGTTAGAAAAAAGACTTTTGAAGTATCTTGTAAGTTTGAGAAATCTCCAAAAATGACTAGTGATTTGTTTCTCACAACTCCATTTCTTTAGAGCAAATTACTTCCCTCTGCAAATTAGACGAATATTGTTCTGTTAAATATGATGAATTATGTTGTTAATCAATTAGATATCAATCCAAGGATAATCTTGTGCCCCTTCTTCTATCTCCATCTTTTACTTGTTTTTAACATGAAGTCTTAATTTATTACAACTTAAATACTTTTCAATTACTTGAAGCAGATTGGTGAGCTGGCCAAGTTCTTCCTATGGGAACCCTTTTTTCCTGTCAACCCTAGTGATACACTCCTTCAAGTCTTGTTACTCTTCTCCAAGCATAACACTTTGAAGGTTGTGCCAGTTGTAGAATCATCAAACTCCCATGTTGTCGGGTTCATCACCCAGGTAACACATTCCAAATATTTATACATGATTGAGAAACTATATTTTAGTTTGGCACCAATCTAGCTAGACCCCTAATGTTTGAACTATTCTGATAAGAATATCTAATGAAACTCATGAAATGCCAATGTAGCGCTGAAGTTGATATATGTTAGTTTATCTCTATAGTTTCCACAAGGCTTCATCTTTAAGCAAGAGTTAGTTTTGTAAGACTAGTATTAATATTTTTGCAACTTTTTGAATGAAAGGTACCATATTTGTCACTAGGAACCTGTTAGCCTTCCATTGTGCAATTTAATGTTGCTCCGATGGTCTTTATCTCTTCAAAGAAAGTAAATGTGTATTGTTGTGCTAGAATGCAGTGTTGCAGCTACTTCTTCGATCGTGTGGAGTAGAATGGTTTGATGGAATTGTAAATAGGACAATTTCTGAAGTTGGGTAAGGAAATCCTCTTCTTCACTGAATTTTCACCAAAGTTCAATGTTGTATGTAAGACTTAACTAAAATTTACATTTCTCAGATTTGAAAAGAAAGGTTCTGCTGTGTACATGTTTGGTGATGAAACAGTAGCAGATGCATTACATATACTTTGGGAAAAACATATTGATGTAATCCCCGTGGTTGATAGAATGAGAAAAACTTTGATTGGAACTGTGAGGAGCAGTGATATTTATCTTCTGTTTGAGGATGATGACCTCTACCATAACAGGAAGTAAGTTACTAATTTTGTTTGTTCATTATTATCATATGCATGACTTGAAAGGGACCAGTGATAGCTTCATAAATATTCTACAACCCTCATTATTTTCAGAAGTTGCATGTGGACAACTAAAGATATGCAAAAGCTAAATCATAACTCTTCTTATTTAAGGGTCACTAAAGCTTAAATTGTTCACATGTGAATGTCTGCTTCAATATTTTCATCATACAGTTTCTTTGAATATCACATTTCAATTTCTGAGGATTTTACAATTTTTATCATTTTCAAATTTATAGCACGAGCAATCAATTTCATATGCAAAAATAACATTTTTGGACTTTAAGTCTTGTTTATCTTTGTTAGTGGAATCCACATCCACATGAAATATACACTAAAGAAAAGAAAGGTTTGCCTCATTATCTGTCCAAGCTTCTTCAGGTTGTTCAAAGCACAATGAAATTTAATGTTCTCTTTTGGTCCTATAAGCAACAACGTTTCCATTCCAAAATATCTTAGACAATCAGGTGCAACCTCAAACTCCTAGAACCTCATTCAGACTTTTATTCATACACAAAATAATCATCATCTACTATACTGCTCTTGGAACTGTTATCTCCTTATGGATTCTACTACTTCTGAAAAATTCCCTAAATTTCGTTTTATAATGCATCTTCTTCGAATCCTACTTATTATTATGACCTTGATCACTTTATTTTACCACTTGTATATTTTTACCTAGTCTTCCACCTTTTGAAAGTATCAAGAAGGTTAATCCATTTTCACAAAATAAGCCATACATTTATGTTTCACAGATGAAGATATCACAATATTATAAGCTCTTGCATCTAAGACTTGGGTTCCCTTCCGTCCTTTCAATTTTTTTTTCTTTTATAAGAATACAATCCTCACCAAAATTTGAATCCGACTTCAGATTTGAAAGCATGTCTTAAAATATGAAATTCCCTTCCATTTCTCACTCATATCATAGCATCTGATATCATGTGTATAAACAAAAGTTTGAATTTATTGTTGCTCCCATGGTTCAAATTTTAGAATTCATATTCATTTGCCATTTATATTGCACATGCTATATTAGTCTAACACTCGTTTTACCCTTCTATGTGTCTCTGCTGAAGGTTGAGAATATGACCTTCATAAGCTGGTCCTGAAGACATAATGCACATGAAGTTTAGATTGCCATAGTTGGCATCTTAGCAGTATATGACCCCTTATATATAAGAAGATGTAACACCTAAATATAAATGCCCTCTGTGGTATTGAGTTTTCTCATGAATTTCAAAAGTCAAGCTTGCCTGGTGGAGCACTCCTAGAATGGGCGACCTCTTTAGAATTTGATCTAATTGGATAGAAGTATTAAGGTATGTTAAGGTTTGAATAATATCACGATGGTTAATAACTGAAGGTCTTACACATGTTTCTGAGAACTCATCCAAAGGTCATTTGTGTTCCTGAAAAACACCAGTTATTACACTAATGACGGCTTTGATGTATTCACATTGGCAGATCTACTATGAAAGGCAAAAATTCCTATAATTTTTAAGGAGTCATTATTCTCATAATTTTGCTTAATAATTAGACATGAGTTTTTGATGGAGATCGTTCACGCAACATTGGAGGAGTCAATTGGGTTGACAATTCTTCGATCGTCAGATGAGCGACCGTAGACCTCCAACGTGTCCGTTGTGGTTTTTCATATTTTTGTTTTTATTTTTATTTTTGGTCTTGTATTTTGAGATTTACGCTAAGTTATCCGATCGTGTGTTTAGGGCCGTCGGATGACTTAACCTAATGTTCATACCCTAATTTATATCTTTGCCGACTATGGCAAAGGAGATGTTGAGTACTTGCAGTTTTCCCAGGGAGACCGCTGCTCGATCTGCGGCTCGGTGCAATGCCAAGCCTCCCACTCAAGAGGCTGGTTCCTCCTAGAAGGCCCTCTCCAAATGAGAGGTCTCAAACCTAAACATCAAAGTTGATCCCTAAAACTCCCAAGCTACCTCCTTGTATAAGGAGGGTAATGCGGAGCATAGACGAGCAATTGCAATGGATGACGAGTTATGAGCCAGTTCGGGTAAGTTGGTGACTTTCCATATATGGCGTGCCCGGATTGATGATCAGACTCCGCGAATGCGTCTGGATTCGCGCTGCGAATCAATTTCATATATTAGTTTATTATATTTGCATTTATTTTGATGTATTTGGGTGGCCCCACCTCCGGCCAATCATAGCCGTCGATGGTGGGATGCCCTAGCCTCCTCTTTATTATAAATAGGTCATGTATGGGCTGAAAAGAGGCATTGCAGAATTTGGAGAGTTGATTCCCGGATTCCCGCGATTCCCACGGTGCCGACTCCGTGGAACCCTAGGTGACGACTCCTAGGTGTGTATCTCCTTCCCCAAGATTTGCCCTAACCCTAGGCTCTTTTTCCCCCTCCCAAACTCCCTTCTGCAGCCCCCTACAACCCCCAAAATCCAGCCACAGTGGCTGTCCAGAAAATCATGTTCTCTATTTATTTTTACTATTCAAAAATGAAATTCACTGTTCACCCCTAAAGTTCTTTCCCCCTCCCTATACCCATACAGACGTCGACTGCTTTAGTGGCTGCCGCCTCCCCCGTTTTACGGCCACCAACCGCCCCTTCCAGAAAACCACCGCCATCCCCTGTTTTACCCTCCCAGCAAGCCTCCGCCACCCCTCTACCCCCTCCTTTAGATACAGCACCCGCCCCCTCCTCCAGTTGTATTTCCCCTTTGCCGTCACTCTCCCCTTCGTGGAACCACCTCCAAACAGCCCACCCAATTCAGATCAATCCAGATCTGGATTGTTCAGCCCCGATCCATTATTCCCTCTCACCCTCCCCTCCATCTCTTTCCCAGATCTGCTCATAAACATGAGATCCACCCTTCTCTTTCCCAGATCCATACCTACGTGATCAGATCTATCCTTTTCCGGCCGATCCCGCCTCCCACCTTCGAGGACAGCCACCTACGCTATTTTTCGCCACCGGTTCCACCTCAGATCGCCATGCATGCATCAATTATTTTGTGATCTCCAAATAAATTATTTTGCCTTGTCGTGAATTTAACTGCGTTGGTCGATTTTAATTTATTATCTAATTTGTGATCTAACCGTCGAACTTTTGCATAGCATGTAGGATTAGGTCGTAGTTTTTTCTGACGCCTATAGATCCCACCTGCGTCAATTGGTATCAGAGGAGGTTGCACACACTTGTCGATACGCAGTCGTAGGTTTTATAGGTTTTCTATATGTCTATGTATCACAAATATTCCTCTTGTCAATTTGGAGGTTTCAAGTCCACTTACACTCATGTCCATAGAGTCCCGTCAGGGAGATCCTCACGTTACGAGGATGATTATTCTCGATCACAACATAACGCTTTTAAAGATCGTGTTGACCCACCAACATGATCCCACTACACTAGAGACGATCAATATAATGATTGCAGTCGTTCATATCCTTGCACGCGAGCGGATCGTGTTGATCCTTCGGCTCGACTCGATTACCTTAGGGATGACTATTATGAGGATCGTCGCTTTGAGAGAGATCTTGAGAGTCAACTTCGTACTGTTGCCCCTTCCTTTGACGGCTCATCGAGTCCCAAGTTTTTCAGTGATTGACTCGTGAATATGGAGTATTATCTAGATCAGTTTGAGTTATTCGGTGAGCATCACGTCAAGTTTGCTAAACTTAGACTTTTAGATCAGACGAGAACTTATTAGTCTAGCGTTGAGAGGACCTGCGAGCGAGACTGTCTTCGTTGCATCACCAGTTGGGTGAATATTAAACGTACATTGTGTCAGAGGTATCTGCCTTTGTCGTATCGGAGTCGCTTGCTCGACCATTTATTTTCCCTTCAGCAAGGATCCTTGTCTGTCACTGAGTACATAGATCGCTTTGATGAGTTAGTTGTGAGGAGCGATATCCGAGAGGAATCAGCCATGACCGCTACCAGATTTCGGTCTGGGCTTCGATCTGACATTTGTACTAAGGTAGTTTATCATAGCTCAGAGTCTCTCGAGCAGACATATCAGCTTGCCGTTCGTTATGAACAGTCATTGAGATTTGCAAGAGCCGGTCGATGAGATTCTCACCTTGACCTCCGCAGTATGAGTCCCTCCCATACTGAGGTCACCACGATGCCTACCACTATTCTGTCAGCCACGACAGAAGTGATACCTGGTGCGGATTACTCTCACCCCAATGAAGTGCTTAGTCCAGTGAGTGACCTATCTCTTGTTTCTGACTCGCCTCTTGTGACCCCAACTGACAGCGAGTCTAAGTGACCTACTGAGTCTGTAGTGTTGTGTCCCTCACCCACACCTCCTCCTCTGCCATGCACCGTGTTAGTACAGACCCATTTCATTACGCCGCACCCACGAACCCATTCTTGGGTGTAAGCCTATGTCGTTCTCTCATTGTCATTACCCGGAGTCACATCACAACTGAGAGCCCAGAGCCTAATGTTGATCTCGTAGTGACTATGTCACCCATTCACGGGGACACGACCTCTTACGATGGTACTCAAACGGAGGATCATTACCCTAGTGAAGAGTTTTACGATGACCCCCTATTGAGCCGCCACATCCTGGCGAGGATGCGATTCGGGTGAGACACTCGTTTATGATTTTTGAGGTATTAACGTCTCTTTCGCGATTATCTATAGCCTTGCCCCAGAGAATTAATCTTGCGTGGAGCATAACGTATGTAGGGTCTTCCTTGAGTACGCTTGAGCACTCATATTTTGAGGGCCTACTTTATGGCGCATCGCACCCTCGATGATTTTTGGGACGCACCACCTGCTGACCCACTCGACGAGCTCTTTTTTTGGGAACACGCGCCACACTCGAGAGTCACGTCTTCTAGTCGGTGTATATGGCTTTCACTCAGATGGTCGTCTTATTCGTGATGACTTTTTGTGCACACCTCCTGATGAGCCCCCTGATGTGCTACGTTCCCCGAGAGACATTTGACTCTTTACAAGCTCGCATTTGAATATAGATGTCTCTCACGGTCATTTGAGCACTCGGCATACACGAGATGAGTTTTTCTACACTCCACCGAGAGAGCCTCCTGATAGGCCACCTCATTTGATAAGTTTTCAGGTCATTATTAGATTATCCCATAGATAGCATGTTGTGTCGGTCATGTGCCATTTGCATCATTTGCATGAGTCTATTTAGTCATTTCATCATCTTTTGCACGAGTCTGTTGTGTTGTCTGTTCAACGTTTGCATGTGTGTCATGAGTCAGTCCGACGAATAATTTATATTGGTAATAAATCCTATAAATCACATGCGGATGTTCATTGGCAAGTGCAGGTACTTCATGAAGGCGATCAGGTGATGGTAAGAATATGCATTGTGAGGCTCCATGCAAGGCTTGCTAAAAGCTTGAGCGTGGATCCCTATATAATCATGAGATGGATCGAGGCAAACACCGATGATCCTGATATTCCTGCAAGTATAGACATCCATCTGATATTTAGTGTTGAAGATATGACGCCGTACTATGAGTCTCACGAGTATGTGGACCCAACAAGTGGGGACTTCCAGCCGCCCACACCTCCACTCTCGTTGCCTTACTACCTTCAGAGCCCAGCCACGTCTGATGGCCATCACTACTCACCCACTCCTGGCACCTACCCACCCGGGGACTCGTTTTCTTTGGTTCTACCTTCGGTACCTCTGATCGCACCGGTCTCCATCGCTCGTGAGTTGAGCGTTGAGAGCATCACAGAGGCCAGACGCCGTCAGTACATTCCTATTACATGCGTTGATGACACCTTGGTACTTGCGGCGGAGTTTGACCAATTCACCCCCGGACTTCGACTTCAGTACAACCGTCTCCATTCACCGGAGATGACATCCTTTCAATCAGAGGGAGTTGATTGACGAGGATACTTTTCCAGCGACGACACTTGGGAGGCCTCTGGTGGTTTTTTCGAGTTTTACCTGACATACATCAAGAGAATTCTGATCTCTATTTATCAGGAAATGAATTCTTTCAAGTCGGGGAGATTGATGCGGAGCATAAACGAGTAATTACAGTGGATGACGAGTTTTGGACCCGTTCGGTGTCAATTGGTGACTTTCCATATATGCCGTGCCCGGATCGACGATCGGGCTCCGTAAATGCGTCCGGATTCGTGCTGCGAATCAAATTCATATATTAGTTTATTATATTTGCATTTATTTTGATGTATTTGGGTGGCCCCACCTCCGAACAATCATAGTCATCGATGGTGGGATGTCCTAGCCTCCTCTTTATTATAATTAGGTCATGTATGTGCTGAAAAGAGGCATTGCAGGATTTGGAGAGTTGATTCCCGGATTCCCGCGATCATCCCACGATGCCGACTCCGTGGAACCCTAGGTGATGACTCCTAGGTGTGTATCTCCTTCTCCAAGGTTTGCCCTAACCCTAGGCTCCTTTTCCCCCTCCCAAACTCCCTCCCGCAGCCGCTACAGCCCCCAAAATCCAGCCACATTGGCTGTCCAGAAAATCATGTTCTCTTTTCATTTTTACTATTCAAAAATGAAATTCACTGTTCACCCGTAAAGTCCCCCCCCCTCGCTGTACCCATACAGCCGCCGACTGCTTTGGTGGTTGCCGCCTCCCCTATTTTGCTGCTGCCAACCGCCCCATCCAGAAAACCACCGCCATCCCCTGTTTTTCCCTCCCAGCAAGCCTCCGCCACCCATCTACCCCCTCCTTCAGCTACATCACCCGCCCCCCTCCTCTAGCCGTATTTCCGGATCAGTTGGTGACGAGAACTCGCATGAGAGTTCTTTATCAAGCAGGTCGGGGGATCTAGCCCCGACCTCAACAACTTATCGGCTCTGTTGTGGGGCCGTGGATGGGTTGGGTTGTACGGCCCGCAGGCCTGATAAAGCCTCCATGGTGCGATGTCATGGTGGGCCCCCTGGTGGGACTCCAGGGTGGCAGACAGGTGTGACGTCCGTCCTGCATCAGAAGGGGCTCATATATCATTTACCTAACGCCATACACGCACGTAACAATATATCCCGCTAGAAAATTGACCTTGACCCTAAGGTTGAGGTGCCACCTGCCATCTTAGCAGTGATATGCTCGTGGGTGGGCTACCGCAGAGGTGCCAGGAGCTCCGTCTAGTGGAACATCTGTGATCATAAGGGCGTCAAAGTCTGTCATGCTGATCTCTTCCAAGTCATCTCTGATGAGGGATCAAAATTCCTTGACAAGACAATCATGAGTAGGCGAGTAAGGTTGTTTGCAACGGTAGCATAGACCCTTATTCCGCAAGTCATTGTACTTTTGGTTGGAAAGACATTGAGTAGAGATATCACGGTTGTTGCGTGGGCCCATAACCGTTTGACGAGGTAGAGGAGGTGACGGTGGTGGAGGTTTAGACGAGGGAGGAAAATATGGTTGGTAAGGAGGTTTGGATGAAGGCATTGGGGAAGGAGGGTCCCCAGACGTCGCTAGTAATTCAGCCAAAGCTAGTAGGGAGAGGTTCATGTCTTGGTTGACGGTTAGCGGTTGGAGGGTGCGGAGGCGGGCTCGGATATGAGGGTGCGGAGCCGTGCATGAAGATGAAGTAGCCCAAGTAATGGTCGGGTGGGAGATCTGGAACATGGGGGGACAAGTCGATAAATGCATCAACATACGAGTCAATGGATCCAGTCTTACAGATCCCGCAAAGGTGCTCGATCACGGTGCCAGAGTAGCGATGATCATATTATTGAATGAGTGCCTCGGTGAGAGTTGTCCAGGTGAGACTGGGAGAGGACTGGCGGAGTCAGCGGACCCAATGGAGGGCAAACCCTTCCATACCGATAAGAGTTGTGGAGACCTGCTACATCTGAGGAGTCTAGTTAATGTCAAAATACTGCTCGACGTGGGCAGTCCAACTGAGAAGGTCATTCCCGTTGAATGTGGGAATGTCGAGGCATAAGAGTTGCAGAGGAGGCATTCCCGCCAATGCGGGTTCTTTAGGGGACAATGTGCCGGAGGATCTCAAGGCAGAGGCGACAGTAGCCCATTAGTTTTGGCCGGGTTGCAAGTTGTGGAGCATGACCATAATCGAAATGAACTTCTTGCTTGGGTCTCGAGACGGGAGTTGATGGTTGTGAGGGTGTGTTCGAGGGCCTCCCCATCGGATTCCATCAATTGACGGAGTTGGTCGATGCAGGTGTCAGGAGGATACCAAGGAAGCGACATGGCAGATGATGTGGAGCAGCAGACGTGATCTGGCGAACAGTGACCACATGCGATGCGGTGTCAGGATCGATCTGGACATCTGGATGAGATCGAGCTGGCGGACGACGAAAGTTGGTCAGGGGCTGTCGATGCAGGTGTCGGTGAGTCTGGAGCGCCTCTATCGGCGAAGAAAGAAGCAGATGCCAGTGGGCTGGATTGTTGTTGTCGACAAAGGAGGAAGCGAATCGGCGCGTGCTCGATCGCTTGCGGTCGACACTGTTGATGGTGAGCGGATTGCTGCCCTTGCGAGAAGAAGGAAGCGGAAGTAACCCGACGACACACAATGCACAGGCGGGGATGCTAGGTCAGACTAATGTTACCGGAGAGAAAATACTTGCAATAAACTAAATAAACTTGGATACAATCATGAGGTATACTCGTGCCAAACCTTAGGTAGTTGGTTCCTTCTAGAAGCCCTCCCCAAATGAGATAATCTCAAACATAAACATCAAAGATGATCCCTAAAACTCTCAAGCCACCTCCTTATATTAGGGGGGTGTGCTCACATATCATTTACCTAATGTTATACAATTTAAAATAGAAAATACAATAATAAGTCGCGCGTGCCCACGTAATAGTATGTATGTACGCACGCGCCATACCATGAGAGGGTCTTGGATAATAGTAATTAATTTAAAAATTGTTTACACAAATATGTGAAATGATCATTTCTCCAGTGATCCCCAAAATTCATATATTTTCAAACAGCTCATGAACATAACATTAAATAAATACGGAACTCTAGGACAACAACAAAATTAGAGTTCATCTAAATATAGAACAAAGATATACAAAACTAGAACCAATCTCAATGAAATGGCAGCAATAAATTGGGTTCATAAAGTAACGCTATTCCTAGACCTCCTAATACAATAATTGATCCCAAAAATACTACAAGAATATCATGCATTGGCCAAGGTAAATCCATTAGGAAAGAAAAGAGAAATAAAGGATCGAAATATTTCATGGCCTTACAAAAGGTGCCAAGAATGGGTATAAGACTATTCTTTCTACTTTAAGGCTCTGTTTGGAAAAAGTTGTAGACTGGAAGATTTTTTTTTCTTTTGGAAGAACAATTTTTAATAATAGTTGTTAAGTTTTTTTGATAAAAAGTGTTTTATATTAAATATTTATTGCATGGATAAGTAAATATTTTGTATAAATTATAAATAATCGGATTACAAAAGATCAGCGACAACGAGAAGCAAACATCGTGAATGTGTGAAGAATTGTGAATGAGATAAGAAATCATTTGTAGCAACACAAAAGAAGAAAAGGCAGATTGCGATTGTTGAGGGCGTGACTTTCATAAACCTATATTAATAAAAAAGAAAAGGTTGAAAGCCGAGAAAGCATTTTTTTAGAAAGCTATGTTAGACCAGCTTCTCAAAAAGCCCTTTAAAAACTTTCTTGAAAAGACTCTTTTGAAAAAGCTTCTTATCCAAACAACCTAAAAAAGGTGGCGGCGGTGGGAATATAACTTTTCCCACTGCTACCACCACCGCAAAAAGAGCCTAAATTTTGTTGTTTTTCTTCTATTAAAGTTTCTTTTCATGTCCTCTGCCTTTTGATTTATTTCTGATTTTTGGTTGTGTTGATTTTTGTTAGACTTTTTTTTAGTTCTTCCTTGACCTTTAATATTCATAGCTGCAGAAGATGAGTCTTCACCTGATGCTCATCTCAAATGTTATTCACTTATTAAATTTTAGACATCATGGGGCTTCAGTTTCATATATTCATAAGAATTACTTACAATTGGCATAATTATTATCAACCCAACACTCCTATGATAGTTAGAGAGAACAAAATGAAAAATTGAGAACGCGAAGTACACAAAGGTTTACATGATTCAGAATCTCCTACTCATGGTGATTGCATTAGGTTTTCTTATTATTTTTGTTATGATACACAATTACAAGATATTTCCTGTGTATGGAGAAATTATTTGGTTGCATAATTAGAGAAAAAAAACAAGTAAATAATCCGGGTCAAGGCCTTTGCCCCCGAACCACCGGATGGGGGCAATTTGTGTAAGGATGGGGATATTCATCAGTCTCTGCATCCCTAATGATCTTCCACTTTGATGCTCATCTGCTCAATAACATTGTAACCTCTGATCTGGTAATATTCAATGTAAATCCCATAATATTTATCAGCCCCCCCAACTCTAGCAAAGATAGCCCAAATTCAGAAAATCATTCTTCTTTTCAGGCTACACACAATAATCTCCCACACAGTGTGAGTGCTTAAAATGATTTTGTTAAAATACATACAACTCAAGTAAGCTCAAGAGACAACTCAGCTCACAACAACAATCTACAGACAAAGCTAGTCTAAGAGGCACAACAGGATGGCGTGATGATGAAATCCCCATGTGTCAAGCAGCGCACCTGCAGTGAAAGAGAAGGAGACGTTTCAGAAGAGATGCAAGGAAAGACAAAGAGGCGCGGCGCTGATGCGTGAGGAAGAAGAAATCCCCAAAATGTCTGGCTTATTTAAAAGACCCGTTTAGGGCAAAATATGTAATGAAAAAGAGGAAAGAAAACACTATCTTATTAAGTGTACCTGTATTGACTATTCCTGGTTAATTGAAAACAATTTTATTTCTTATTCTCTTTTTAACAGCTCCTCTGTCATAGAAATAATATAACAGTGGTATCAGAGCTTATGGCTTTGAAAGGAAACGGAGCAATGTTGGCCTCAAATATACCAGTATTCAATGGTGATCTATATGAATACTGGGCTATTCAAATGAGGACACTTTTTCTGTCACAAGGACTGTGGGAGATCGTGCAAAATGGAGCTTCAGTACTAGCAACAACATCAGAAACTGGACCTACTGCAGAAGAACTAAAAGCGGTAGCAGAAAATCAAAGAAAAGATGAAGGGCACTAGTGTTTATCCAACAAGGTGTCACCAACACAATTTTCCCAAGAATAATGGCAGCAATCACATCCCAAGAAGCCTGGGAAACTCTCCAAGTTGAGTATAAAGGTTCTCCTCAGGTAATATCAATTAAACTACAAACAGCCTGGAAAGTTTTTGATACTTTGCTTATGAAAGAAAATGAGAAAGTTCAGGACTTTATAGCAAGAGCGACACAATCAATAAATAAGATAAGGATGTTAGGTGACACCATAGAGGATAAATAGGTAGTGTCTAAACTACTTGGAAGTTTAACTCCTCATTTTAATCATATAGTTGCTGCAATTGAAGAATCCAAAGACCTCAATGTGTTAAGTATACCAGAGTTACTAGGTTCTCTCCAAGCTCATGAAGATAGGTTAAATCATCAACCACCTTCAATGGATCAAGCCTTGCATCTAAACTCACTGTCCATCAAAAATTCCGCACAGAAACAAAAATCTGAAAAAACAGACTACCTAGTCAACAAGAAACTTCTGTTTACAAATAACAGAGGTAAGGGAAGAGGAAGATTTTCTCTCCAAGGAAGATCTACCTATAATAAAAAAGGTAATCTTTCCTGCTCTTTGTGTAACAGAACAAATCATGAAGCTCATGATTGTTTCTACAAATGTAAAAGGTGCAAGAAACCAACCCACATGGATAAAGACTGTTGGTTCAAAGATAAAACCATATCAAAAAATTCTGAAGAAGAGAAGAAAGAAGCAATGTTCTACTTAAATGATAATAAAAACTATCTTAATACCATTTGGTACATAGATAGTGGTTGTTCGAGTCATATGACAGAGAACAAAAATCTCTTTATCTATATAGATGAAGGATTTTCTGCTGATGTTGTGCTAGGGGATGGAAATGTGCAAAAAATTCAAGGAATTAGAACTATAAAGGTAAAAACTGTTTGGAATCAAGTTAGATATATATATGATGTAAGTTTTGTGCCATCACTGACGACGAATCTTTTAAGTGTGGGACAACTCCTTCACAAAGGCTACCAAGTCCACTTCCCAAATAATTCCTGCACAATTACCAACAACTCAGGAGAGACTGAAATCATTGCAAAGATGACAAGTAATAAAATTTTCTCCTTGAATCTGTATCCTGTCAATGAAGTTGTTCTTGCCAGCACAACACAAATACAACAACAAACCAAGTTGTGGCACCAAAGATTTGGTCACCTGAATGGACAAGATATGAAGAAGCTAAGTAGTCATCATATGGTAGAAGGTTTACCCCCATTAACTATAGAAAATACAATTTGTGAAAATTGTGCAGAAGGAAAAAAATCATATATTACCATTTCCAAAAACCTCATACAAAAGAAGCTTAATGCCACTGGATCTTATTCATTCAGATCTATGGGGACCATCCACATCCCATCATTAAGTGGTAAAAGATATTTCCTTCTATTAGTAGATGATTGCAGCCGGTTCATGTGGATTTACTTCCTTAAAAACAAGAGTGACAGTTTTGAAACTTTCCAAAATTTTAAAGCTCTTGTTGAAAAACAATTTGAAAGATCAATTAAGATCCTAAGGATAGATAGAGGAGGCAAATTCACCTCAAATGAGTTTACCTCCTACTGCATTAAAGAGGGTATAAGAAGAGAGTTAACAACAAGTAGATCTCATCAACAAAACGGTGTAGTTGAGAGGAGAAATAGAACCATAATTGAAATGGTAAGAACTATGCTATTAAGCAAAAGTCTGCCAAAAGAATATTGGGCTGAGGCAGCCCACACAGCAGTATATATATTGAATAGGTCACCTACCAAAGCTCTTATAAAACAAACTCCATATGAGGTAATATATAAGAGGAAACTTAAAGTTACACATTTTAAAATTTTTGGCTGCATAGCATATGTTTTGATTCAGAAAGAAGACAGAGGTAAGTTAGACAAGAAAAGTGAGAGGTGTATCTTTGTCGGGTACAGTAATAAGTCAAAAGCCTTCAGATTATATCAACCTGTACAACAGAGGTTAATTATCTCTAGAGATGTATTGTTTGATGAAGATAGAAGCTGGGAGGGGGGGGGCTCAGAAATGGGACAAGATTCATAGAGCTGGTCATATACTGGAGCTTGTGATACCCTCCAAATCAATGAAATTCATTCTAATGAATCTCAGATAGTTGAACCACAAACTCCTATAATCTCAAATACTGAAAATACTCGGTTATATGACCCTTCTCAAGCCTCTTCCGGCTCTACATTTTATCCAGATTCTTCATCACCCCCAAGAAGAATGAGAACTTTAGAAGACATTTATAGACAAGGAGAGGTAGTACTTAATATTAACACTCCATCCAATTTTGAAGAAGCTTACAGGAGTCAAGCTTGGAGACAAGCTATGGATGAAGAAATTAAATGGTTGTCAAAAACAATACCTGGATATTAGTAACAAAACCACCTCAAGCTGATGTAATTGGCTTGAAATGGATCTACAAGTTAAAAGAAAAGGAAGATGGGTCAGTACTTAAGTATAAAGCCCGGATAGTAGCCAAGGGCTACTCACAAATTCCAGGAATTGATTATAATGAAACATTTGCACTAGTGGTTAGAATGGAGACTGTTAGAACCCTTATTGCTTATGCAACTCAGTTCAATCTACCAATATATCAATTAGATGTAAAATCAGCATTCTTGAATGGTGAAATAGAGGAAGAGATTTATGTTGAGCAGCCGAAAGGTTATGAGGTAGAAGGAGAGGAACAAAAAGTTTATAAATTAATCAAAGCCCTCTATGGCCTGAAACAAGCACCAAGGGCATGGAATGCCAATATTGATAAATATCTGCATTCCATCAATTTCTGCAAAAGCAAAACAGACTCTTCACTTTACTGGAAGGAAGAAGATGGGATGAGAATGTTTGTGTGACTTTATGTAGATGACCTTATCTACACAAGAAACAACCTAAAATTCCTGAATAATTTCAAAAGGGACATTGAACAAAAGTATGAAATGACTGATATGGGGTTACTTCATTATTTTCTGGGATTGCAGTTTATACAAAGTCCAAATTGTATTCTAATTTCTCAAGAAAAATATGCTTATGATATATTGAAAAAGTTCAACATGGAAGAATGCAATACAACACAACTGCCAATGTCTCCTCATGATCAACTATTTCCTGCAACAGATAATGAACCAATGGCAGATCCCACAATATTTAGAAGTCTGGTTGGATAGTTGATATATCTAACAAATACTCGACTAGATTTGGAGTATTCAGTAAATTCCATTTCTAGATTTATGAGCAATCCAACCAAACTTCATCATGAGGCTGCAAAAAGAATATTGAGATATGTTCAAGGAACAAAAGAGTTAGGACTTGTATATCGTAAGCATCATCACAATCATCTAACTGGGTATACTGATTCTGATTGGGGGAGAAGTGTAGAAGACAGAAGAAGCATCCGCGGGTATGTATTTTTCTTAGGACAAAATCCTATCAGTTGGTCCTCCAGAAAACAGCAGTCAGTTGCTCTCAGTTCAGCAGAGGCGGAATATATGGCGTTAAGTAAAGCAACTAGTGAGGCCATTTGGCTTAGACGTCTAATTGAAGAAATTTTCAAGGAAAAGGAGAAAGAAACCATAATCTATTCCGACAGTTCTTCAGCAATAGCCCTCGCAAAGAATCCAGTTTTTCACAGCCGAAGTAAACATATCGAAATCAGATACCATCATATAAGAGAGAACATAGAGAAAGGAGAAGTTTGCTTACGCCACATACCCACGGAACTTCAACTAGCAGATATTCTTACCAAGCCTTTACCCAAGCTGCGATTTGAATCTCTAAGAATGAAGATCAGAGTAGAACATCTCTCGAGCTTAAGGAGGGGTGTTAAAATACATACAGCTCAAGTAAGCTCAAGAGACAACTCAGCTCACAACAACAATCTACAGACAAAGCTAGTCGAAGAGGCACAGCAGGATGGCGTGATGATGAAATCCCCATCTGTCAAGTAGCGCACCTGCAGTGAAAGAGAAGGAGACGTTTCAGAAGAGATGCAAGGAAAGGCAAAGAGGCGTGACGCTGATGCGTGAGGAAGAAGAAATCCCCAAAATGTCTGGCTTATTTAAAAAACCCGTTTAGGGCAAAATATGTAATGAAAAAGAGGAAATAAAACACTATCTTGTTAAGTGTGCCTGTATTGACTATTCCTGGTTAATTGAAAACAATTTTATTTTTTATTTCTTTTTAACAGCTCCTCTGTCATAGAAATAATATAACAGATTTCACATTACTGCAGGAGTTTCAGTGTGGGAGACTTCATCAACTCCTACTCCAGAAGAACAAAACAGGATTCCGATTCATCGATCAAGCCCCCAGTTTCTCTCCCCTTGAAGAACCACCTGCTTCCTCCAATGGATTCTCCTAAAACAGTCCAATCTTCCGACTCCCTTAAAAAAGTGATGCAGGAAATGCTGCGCTCAAACAGCGAGTGCTCCTTCTGGGTCACAGAATCAGGCCAGCTGCGGAGCGCGATCACACTCAGGGATATCATGTCCCAGTTCTCCCCTCCGTGCATGGACGCTACCATTGATGGCGGCGGCTTCTTCCAGTCGGCTCTCGAACAAGCCGGTTGTCGCGTCGAGCATGGAGTTATGGTTCACAGCGGACATTAGCTGCTATATTTTACCTTTTCTACTGAAGATGTTGTTGACCATCTAGTTATAAACCAAAGAGTTTTGGGGTTCTTAGTAAGAGTTTGTTTGCTAGGATGTGAAATAGGGTTGTAAGTATCCCTTTCTTTGTACATTGATTTTGTTGGAAACGTGTGTGAGCTTTCCGCAGACACTCAACTCCACAAATCAATTCCACTTGACTCCTCACCTCAACACTAGGCTGCGAGACCGCCACCAAGCCGCGCGACCTCCCACCTTTGGGCGAGTCCTACCTTGCCCGAGCGAGCTCAGCAGCGAGACCCCCACGCGCGAGTACTCAAACTGCAACCGCTTCTACTCGCGGCGAGCTCAAACCGCGAGTACTACCCGGAACTTCTCCTGCGAGATCAACAACCCGGCAAGCCCCGCTCCTCCCGCGAGTACAAGCCGCGAGCACCCCTCGCGGCGAGATCACCAAAACTGCGGGAACCCAAACTGCGCGGCTAGGACTCCAAACCGCCGGGACCAACACCAACTCGCCGAGATCAAAACCGCGAGATCTCCCAAACCGGCGAGTGCTCCAACTCGCCCGGCTTGCCCCTCTACCCGCTCGGCAAGGCCGCTTCCAAAACTCCCTTTGCGCTGCAGCGCTCTCTCACAAACTCAAACAAGATGAGAGAATTTTTCTCTACTTTCAGCAAGCAACAAATGAACTACACAAGGGCCTATTTATAGGCAAAAAACAAAACACTCAAACCCTCTCTCCTAATAAATACAACTTTCAATCTACCCATTTACATTCTCTCTCATAATAAATGAAAACATAAAATAATACTAAAAACTCCTTTTGACTTGTTGACCCGGTCAACAAGTCAATCACCAACAAACTCCCCCTCAAACTTGGCAGCACATGCCAAGTTTGCCTTTGAGCATCAGGAACGTGTCCACCTTCAATGCCTTGGTGAAGATGTCCGCGACTTGCTCTCCGGTCGGGCAATACTTTACTTCCACTGTCTTCAACTCCACTTGTTCACGGAGGAAATGATACCTCGTCTCGATGTGCTTGCTCCTTCCATGTAGTACCGGGTTCTTCGCGAGCTGGATGGCTGACATGTTGTCCACCAACATAGTTGTTGGCCCATCCACTCCATGCTGCAAGCTCTCTAACAGATTCCTTAGCCAAATGGCTTGGCAGGTGCCAGCTGCTGCTGCAATGTACTCAGCCTCGCAGGACGATAGAGCTATCGTTGCCTGCTTCTTCGAGCTCCAAGAGAACACTCCCGTCCCCATATTGAAAGCATATCCGGAAGTGCTCTTCCGATCGTTCACGTCGCCTCCATAGTCGCTATCGGAGTATCCAACTAACTTCAGCTCCTCTCCAGTGGAGTACTTCAGCCCGTGACCTCTTATCCCGTTGATGTACCTCAGGATCCTCTTCGCTGCCGTGAAGTGGTCTTCCTTTGGCTCCTTCATGTGCCTACTCACCACCCCGACCGCATACATGATGTCTGGTCGGGTGAAGGTCAGGTAGCGTAGACTACCCACCAAACTTTTGAACAAGGTGGAGTCCACCGCCCCTTCCTTCGATTCTTTACTCAGCCTCATCCCTGGATCTGCAGGAGTAGAGATAGGCTTGCTATCCTCCATCCTGAACTTCTTCAGAATCTCTTCAGCATACTTTTTCTGGGATATGAAGATCCCGTCTTCTCTCTGCTGCACCTCGACTCCCAGAAAGTAGCTCAGCTCACCCAAGTCCGTCATTTCGAACTCTCTCTTCATCATACCCCGGAACTCTTCATACATCCCAGCATTGTTCCCTGTGAAGATTATGTCATCCACGTATAGGCAGATAATCATCATGCCTCCATCCTTGTCTACCTTGGTGTAGAGTGCGTGCTCATGCGGGCTCTTCTGATAGCCATGCTTCTGTAAGTAAGCATCTATCCTGCCGTTCCAAGCTCTGGCTCCCTGCTTCAGCCCATAGAGTGCCTTGTCAAGCTTGCAGACCTTTCTCTCCTGCCCTTTCACCACGTACCCTGGAGGCTGCTCGATGTACACATCCTCCTCCAGGTAGCCATTCAAATAAGCAGAGACCACGTCCATCTGCATTATCTTCCACCCATGATGTGCGGCTAGCGCGATGATCAGCCGGATGGTATCTATCCGCGCTACCGGTGCGAAGACTTCATCATAGTTCACTCCCTGAACTTGGCGGTAGCCCTTCACGACTAGCCTCGCCTTGTGCTTCTCCACGCCCCCATCTTTGTTTTTCTTCACTTTATAGACCCATTTCACCCCGAGGGGTTTTTGGCCTACAGGTGGATCCACCAGCTTCCAGGTGTCGTTCTTCTTAATGGAGGCTATTTCCACATCCATAGCTTTCCTCCAGCTTTTCTCCTTCGCAGCTTCATCGTAGGAGCACGGCTCAACATCTGCAAGCAAACAGTATAAAGAAAAGTTGTTATGGGTTGCAGCCGTCTCTTCATAGATCTCCTCCAACCTCCTAGTCCGAGGGTGAGGACGATCATCCTTAGTTCCACTGGTACTTGCTCCACCGGATCCTCCTCTGCTCGAACTTGCTCCACCTGAGTAAGGGGTGAGAGCTCCCCCTGAACCTCCGCTAGGTGGTGATGGTGGCTCAGCTCCCCCCATCTCCGCTTCAGCCTCTTCTCCACCTTCTTCCTCATCATCCTCGTAGAACATCCCCTTGGTGTTCTTCACCTCCTCATTCCAGCTCCAGCAGCTTCCTTCTTCAAACACCACATCTCGTGAGATAATGGCCTTCTCCGTTTTCGGGTTGTATAATTTGTAAGCCTTGCTTGCAGGAGCGTAGCCTACAAATATGCACTTCTCACTTCTATCGTCCAGCTTCCTCCTCCTCTGGTCTGGGATGTGAGCGTAAGCTACACACCCAAAGACCCTCAAGTGCTTCACACTTGGCTTCCAGCCACTCCAAGCCTCAAACGGCGTCTTGAACTTCACACTCTTGGTAGGGCAACGGTTTAGCAAGTACACCGCTACCTGTACCGCTTCCGCCCAGTACTTCTTTGGCAACCCTTTGCCCTTCACCATGCTCCTCGCCATGTTCATAATGGTTAGGTTCTTCCTCTCCGCCACTCCATTTTGTTGAGGCGAGTACGCCGCCGTCAGCTGGTGCGAGATCCCCCATTCTCTGCAGTAGTCATCAAACAGCCTAGAGGTGTACTCCCCTCCTCTATCTGTCCGGAGCACCTTCAGTGGTTGCCCAACTTCCTTCTCAGCCATCGCCTTGAACTCTCGGAACTTGTCCAGAGCCTCTGCCTTCTCCTTCAGAAAGTATACCCAACACTTCCTGCTGAAGTCGTCGGTGAACGTGATGTAGTATCTGCTTCCACCTATTGAAGTAGTCTCAAACGGACCAGCAATGTCCGAATGGACTAGCTCCAGTTGCCTTGTAGCTCTCCGAGACTTGACACCTTCAAATGTCTCCCTTCTTTGCTTCCCCTTCGTGCATGCCTCACAGACCCTTTGAGGAGGTGTGATCATAGGCAGCCCTTCCACCATCTTGGATCCAGACAACAGCTTCAGGCCTGTGAACCCCAGATGCCCCATCCGGTGGTGCCACAGCCAAGCTTCCTCCTCTTCTCCTGTCTTCGCAAGACATGCCGTCTCCTTGGCATCCAAACTTAGAGGGAAGAGGCGGTTCGTCGCCATCTTCACTCTTACCACCTCTCTTCCTTGGCTATCCTTCATCGCTAAGGTGCTATCCCTCAACAGGACGCGATAGCCCTTCTCCACCAGCTGTCCAAGACTTAGGATGTTACTCCTCAAGCCCGGTACATAGAAGACGTCGTTGATGAGCACCTCCTTCCCATTCATCGTCACCGCGATCACTCCTCTTCCTTCCACAGAGATCTTCGAGGCGTCGCCAAAACTGACATCTCCTCCATTCGGCTCAAGGCTGGTGAATAGCTCCTTATCACCACACATGTGGTTACTTGCTCCAGTATCTAGGTACCACACTCCATTCCTCCCTCCTGCATCGCCTTGGATAGTAAGGAACATCATCGGGTCTCCACCCGTGTTGCTAGCCTCCGCATAGTGGTTGGCTTCACCCCCTTTCCTGGGAGCCCAGCAGTCGTAACTCATATGTCCAAACTTGTTACAGTTGTAACATTGAGTTTGAGACATATCTCTTCTTCCTCTTTGACTTCTTCCTTGGTCTCTTCCCTGTCCTCTGCCTTGACCTCTACCTTGGCCTCTTCCTCTACCTCCTGCATCTTGCCTCCAACCATGATGTTGCTCTACCGCTCCCTGGTTGAACTGATTTCTTCCAAAATCTCTTCCACCTCTTCCTCCTCTACCTCTGTCTTGGTAGCCTCGACCACGCTGGCCTCCTCCTCTTCCTGAACTTTCTCCAAAATTGAGTTGAGTCTGAAGTGTTTTCCCCAAGCCACTCGACTCCTCCTCATCTTGCACCATCCGATACTCATGTGCTTGTAGCGAGCCTATCAGTTCATCTGCCGTCATCACTGTGAGGTCCTTCGATTCTTCGATGGCCACCACCACGTGTCAGAACTTCTTAGACATAGAACGCAGGAGCTTCTCCATGAAGCTGACCTCGTCTATCGTCTCCCCGTTTCTCTTCATCTCGTTTGTGAGCGTCCGCAGACGGGTCACATAGTCGCCAACCTTCTCCGAGCTCTGCATCCGCACCATCTCATATTGTGCTCGAAGGGATTGCAACTTCACCTTCTTGGCCTTGTCTACTCCTTGCATGGAGCGCTGCAAAATCTCCCAAGCTTCCTTCGAAGTCTCGGCGTCCGAGATCTTCTCAAACGTAGCTTCATCCACCCCTTGGTACAAGATGAACAACGCCTTCTTGTCCTTCTTCTTGGTTTCTCTAACCGCCATCCTTTGAGCGTTAGTCAACGCGGCTTCTGCTTCGGCAGTAAGCACCTCGACACCTTCTTCCACAACATCCCATAGCTCTTTAGAGGCGAGCAACACTCGCATCTGAATACTCCAGTTTCCATAGTTTGTTTTGCTCAACTTGGGGACCTGCCCCGGCATCCCGCTTCCCATCTCCATCTCTTCTTATCACAAGACCTTCCGAGCAAACTCCCAGGGGATTCAACCTCCCTCTGATACCACTTGTTAGAAACGTGTGTGAGCTTTCCGCAGACACTCAACTCCACAAACCAATTCCACTTGACTCCTCACCTCAACACTAGGCTGCGAGACCGCCACCAAGCCGCGCGACCTCCCACCTTTGGGCGAGTCCTACCTTGCCCGAGCGAGCTCAGCAGCGAGACCCCCACGCGCGAGTACTCAAACTGCAACCGCTTCTACTCGCGGCGAGCTCAAACCGCGAGTACTACCCGGAACTTCTCCTGCGAGATCAACAACCCGGCAAGCCCCGCTCCTCCCGCGAGTACAAGCCGCGAGCACCCCTCGCGGCGAGATCACCAAAACTGCGGGAACCCAAACCGCGCGGCTAGGACTCCAAACCGCCGGGACCAACACCAACTCGCCGAGATCAAAACCGCGAGATCTCCCAAACCGGCGAGTGCTCCAACTCGCCCGGCTTGCCCCTCTACCCGCTCGGCAAGGCCGCTTCCAAAACTCCCTTTGCGCTGCAGCGCTCTCTCACAAACTCAAACAAGATGGGAGAATTTTTCTCTACTTTCAGCAAGCAACAAATGAACTACACAAGAGCCTATTTATAGGCAAAAAACAAAACACTCAAACCCTCTCTCCTAATAAATACAACTTTCAATCTACCCATTTACATTCTCTCTCATAATAAATGAAAACATAAAATAATACTAAAAACTCCTTTTGACTTGTTGACCCGGTCAACAAGTCAATCACCAACAGATTTGTGGGTGCATGCATATCGCTCTGTGCATGTTCAGCATGCGTTCTCAGGTTGCTGGCTCCACGACACCTCTGTCGGGACTTTTGAATCAACCATGAACGTCAATTATAATTATGACTGTCAGAGCGAAACTCGAGACTCCACTTCTTCTGCTTGATCCATTTTTCTGGACATTTTGTGGTATTGTACTCATTCTTGATAGGAGGTTTTTCATTTTGAACATATTTAACAAATTTGGACAATAAGATGGTTGAGGCATTTAAATTGAACCAACAAGATTTTTGATGTACTCGGGCATAAACACTTCTCTCTTAGGCTCCGTTTGGGGGGACTTATTTTCACCGGTCAAGCGGTTACGACCGCATGAACCAGACCTTAAATTAAGGTCTTTTAAGGTCCGGTTCATGCGGTCGTAACCGCTTGACCGGTGAAAATAAGTCCCCCCAAACGGAGCCTTAAACTATTATATTTCTTGTGTGGACAGCTTATGATATTTATATCATCTTGTGTGATGTGGATTTGTATTAATCTAATATTTCATACCTACTTTTGTGATTGGTCTGGATGATGAATTAGCCGGTAGGATCGGTTTCTTGTAGTGACGACTAACCCGTGGGTTGATGTCATCGTAAGACGGCGGTTTTGGGCTCTTTTATATGATGAGTTACTTAAAGGAAATTTTAACTTATAAGTTTGTATGAACATTCATATAAATTAAAGTACGTTTTTGTGATGGTAGCATAGCTGCACTTTATTTATTTATTATTTGTCCTTTTACTACTGCTCTTATTTTCTGTCTGATAGTAGAACTACTAGTGTAGATTTATCTCAATTATGCAATACTTTACATACTACTAGGGTTTATGGTTGAACTTGCTAGTGTCCTTGAAATTGCTTGAAATCTCATTGGAATGGAGTAGGGTCAAGGAGGATAATTTGCTAAACACAATAAATGAATACAATGAGAGTCAGACACATGGCTATGTTGTGTTCGGCTAGTTTTGATTGTGAACGGACTTCATCCGTTCATGGGTTATTTTTGATGCGCATGAACTATGCTAAAAATTATAATTAAAATCAATAAATTGTCATAACATATTTGCAGACCATCTATCCTGATGACACATTGGCCCCCTTTTTTCACATTCTCTTCTCTCCAATAAATAATCAACTTTTTTTTAATAATGAACAATGCATACTATTTTAATGGTGCAACACATTATAAATGATGTATTTCTTTAAAGTAGTATGGATGAAGCATATGAAGAAAGTGATGATGAACACATACAAACATGTAGAGTTCCACACTACAAAGGTCGAGTTGGGAGGTGTCAATCTCTTGCAATCATTGAGTAGGCATGCAGGTACACCCCCTCCCCCGCCTCTCTGCATTGGAGTTCCTTCAACCTCTCCTCTACGTTCGGGTTCTTGCACAAGTAGAAGAACCATGCTAGTGCCCATAGTTGTAAAGGTGCGCTGCCTAAGCGTGCCTGAGGCGCCGGGCGCAGCCCGCCCCGCCTCAGCACAGCTGAGGCGGGCGATGTGCCCCAAATGTGTTGAACATTTTTCCTAAAAATGCATATACAAGGCGTATTTTCAAAAGACGCGAAAAATTAGGAAATAGTGCGGTGCGACTAGTCAAAACTGTGTTGCGGTCCTTGCGGATATCAGCTCCCTAATATTATCTATTTTTTCCTAAAAAATCTTTTTTCCACGTGTCTGCGTGTATCTAAGACACGTGGAAGAGAATCATTAGGTCAAACTTTGGTCCTTGATCGGTGGAAAAGGCTGCCATACATTTTTGCCCTTTTCATCTCCTCCTGATCGCACAAGCCTCAAATCCACCATTATCCGTTGCTTCCAAAGCGCTAATCCCCGAAGCTTTTCGCACTCGTCGGGATCTTATTTCGTCTTCAGCTCGCCCTCTCCCTCCCCTGATTCCGGTGGTAAAAAACCCTATTCTCAATCGCTTCGCCATCCCCACTTTCTTCAGGCAATCTATTGATTAATCGGCTGCAAATCTCGTACTCTGCAGCTCGATTTAATCTCTTAATTACTGCTATTTACTTGTCTAGATTGGATCTGCAGTTTTAATCCCTAGCTCCTGATGGAGGGAGCGGCGGGCGGCGACGATGGCTTACCGTCCGCTCTGGCGAAATGGAAGAGTAATTTCTCACGATCGTTCCAGCACTATCTCGATCGCTCCACCCCGCATCCTGTTGGAAGATGGCTGGGAACGCTCGGTGTTCTTGCTATTTATTCCTTGCGAGTTTATTTGATTCAGGGATTCTACATAGTTACATACGGCCTCGGGATCTATCTGCTGAATCTCTTGATAGGGTTCCTCTCTCCTATTGCGGATCCGGAGACCGAGGGCTTGGATGGAGCATCTCTTCCCACCAAAGGTTCCGATGAGTTCAAGCCATTCATTCGACGCCTTCCAGAGTTCAAGTTCTGGTATTTGAATCTCTATTATGTTTTTACAATTTTCTTATGATTTGTAACTAATTCTGCAAGATCTTTCTCCTGCTAATACTGCTTTCTAGCAATCTTACCTTCTTATCGCAAATTAATGAATCACTATCCATGTGAAAGTCAATTAGGAGTATCACATTTCACATCTATGCATAAGTTGAAACTGTTGAATACTTATGATTTATTAACGTCTATTCTAGCCATGACATGATATTATTACCTAAGCCCAGTGCGGAAATTGTTCATTTTGATGTGATTTAGTAAAATCTTACAATTTCAATTTAATTATCCTCTCGTCGATAGATGCCACTACAACAATCTTTCTAATAATATTTTAATTATCTCATTTCTTTCGTTTAAGTTAACCATAAATTGCATTGTTGTTGATTTGTTTATCACTCAATGATGGGATTCATACAACTACGGTCTTATTGTTGTTTTTAGGCTCTGTTTGGCACGGCGGTGGCTAGAGCTGTCACGGTTCCGGTTCGGTTCCGGTTTTACTAGAACCGTGAACCGAACCGCTAAGGTAACGGTTCTTCAAATTAGAACCAAAATCTTATTTGGTTTGACCGGTTCCGGTTCTGGTTCCGGTTCCAGCTTGTTTTTTGGAACCGCTATATCAACAGTTTTGGTTACGGTTTAATAAGAACCAAAACCAAACCGACCACTAACGGTTCGGTCTGGTTCAATATGGTTCGGTCCGGTTCCAATCGGTTCCAACTAGAACCAAATCAAATTTGGTGGAATTAATGAGGGAGGTCAAAACTAAAATACCTGAGGGGAAAATTAAACTCGTTAGAATTTTTTGCAAGAGGGAATTCAAAGTCTGGGGCCCGGACACTAGAATTTCACGTTATACTAAGGGGGAGTACTTTTTCGGTGTAATATAATACGTAGAACTGAAAGTTAAAAATCGAAATTACAAAATCACAAAACCGCACCTGACCATACTGATTTTAAACCGCACCAAATGGTTTGTTTGTGGAGCGGTTTCGTTCATTACAAAACTACGTAGTTTGCAGTGTGATTTTTGGCGGTGCAAAATCTATAAAATCGCGCCACACTGTTGTCATCATTCGTACCGGCTTCTTCCAGAGCGTCTGTCATTCTAATTATCGTCAATGGGTATAAGTTATCTTCATTTTTCTCGTAGCTTTGTCGTCTCCTCTTTGGCTAGTGGTTCCATCCTTTTCGACTATTCTCAGACATCACTTGCAGATATTCATGTAAGAAACCATTTTGATATTATTCTTTCTTTTCGGCTCTTACTTGACAGATATTAAATAATATTCAGAATTTGAATTCCCGACTCTCGAGAGCAAAAATGAACCGCGAACCTCCAATATACATTCAAAAATTCAAAGATGCAAAAATGAACCGCGAACCTCCAATCGTGTAATGTTGATGCATTGTTCAAACCACACCGCACCGTTTTGGTATGGTTCGATTTTGTTCAGTCCAAAACCGACCCTCTTTGGTTGATTACGGTTTGAGTTCAAACCGCTACAGTTTCACCATTAAAAGTAAGTACAGATATTATTGATAGATTATAATAAAAAACAATATTATAATAATATTAATTCTAATAAAAATATTATAAAAAATAATAATAAACGGGTTGCGGTTCGGTTCTACTTCGGTCCGGTTTGGATCGGGTCTAAAATTTTTGAAATCGCTTGAGACTTGTATGTTGCGGTTCCGATTCCGATTTCGGTTCGGATAATAAAATGAAAGAACCATACTCGGACCAATGTTGTTCACGGTTCCAAAATTCAAACCGGAACACAGATAATTAGCGAACGGTTCGGTCTGATTCTTTGCGGTTCCGGTTTGATTCCGGTTCGGTTTACGGTTTTCGGTTTTAAGTGACAGCTCTAGCGGTGGCGGTTGTGAACGTAATGATTATGAACCGTCGTTCGTGAATGCCCGACTTCACCTAAGGAACTTCAACCGTTTTTTATGTTCAAAACTAGTTTTCTTTTCTTGGCTACAGTCTTAACCTTTCTCTTGCCAAACATCATTCTATGACAGTGGCGTTTTTGTCTAAACTCATCGGAGCAATAATGCCGTGCCAAACGGAGCCTTTACTTTGTATGTTTTTTTTTCTTATCAATACCCTTGAAGCTTTGTATTGTTTTTTATATGTATGGCTGATTTTTTCTTATCAATACCAATGAGGCATAAGTAGTCTCATTCTTCTATATAATAGTGTGAAGGGAGCTAAACATTTTGTTAACATTGTAGAAATAGGCCCAAAACCTTGTATATATATATTCAAGTAATAGTTACAAGTATACACACACTTATATAGGAGAAGAAGGAAGAGAGAAATCCTAATACATGATGTGGGACTAATACAAGAAGAGAGAAAAAGAAGAAACAACATGGGCCCTTAAATGGGCTTTTCTAACACTCCCCCGCAAGCTGGAGCGTACAAGTCGTAGGCGCCAAGCTTGGATAAGAACTGATAGTATAGCGGCCTGGAGAGAGCTTTCGTCAGGATGTCCGCAACTTGGTCGGTAGCAGGAACATGCTCCAAATCTATCTTCTTTGACTGTACCTTTTCCCGGATAAAGTGACAGTCAACTTCGATATGCTTTGTTCGTTCGTGAAAAACCGGATTCTTGGCAATATGAATTGCTGCCTGACTGTCGCAAAATAAGGTTGCCGGAGATGAGAGACGAACACCTAAGTCTCCCAGAAGGCCTTCAAGCCAGGTTAGCTCAGAGACAACATCAGCCATAGCCCGGTACTCAGCTTCGGCAGAGGAACGCGCAACCACATTCTGTTTCTTGCTACGCCAAGTTATGAGGTGTCCACCAAAGTAAGTGTAGAATCCAGTTGTGGAGCGTCTATCATCAATAGATCCTGCGTAGTCAACGTCAGAATACGCGACAAGAGATAGAGATGTGGATGGCTTGTACACGAGTTCTTGTCCGGGGGCGATCTTGAGATATCGAAGGATGCGCTCGACAGCTTGAAGATGAGATGTCCGAGGAGCGTGCATGAAACGGCTCACAACTCCTACAGCAAATGAGATGTCTGGTCGAGTCACCGTAAGGTAGATCAGCTTCCCAACCAAGCGTCTGTAATATTCCGGATTTGTAAGTAGCTTGTCAGAGTCAGAGCTATGGGCCGAGAGCTTGTGATTTGCGTCCATAGGAGTCTCCGCAGGTTTGCACCCAGAATAACCTGCATCACGAAGGAGGTCCATACAGTACTTCCTTTGAGATAACACAAGACCATCAGGGCGTCGGGCGACCTCGAGCTCAAGAAAGTACCGAAGGTTGCCCAGATCTTTGGTTTGAAAGGCAGAATTCAACTGTGCCTTGATCTGTTGTATTCCGGCCGTGTCGTCGCCAGTAATCAGGATATCATCAACGTAGACCAGTAGAATCACAGTCCCAGTTGACCGATGTCGGGTGAAGAGAGAAAAATCAGTCGAGCTCCGAGTAAAGCCACTAGCACAGACCACCTTACTGAACTTTTCAAACCACGCACGCGGGGACTGTTTGAGACCATAAATTGATTTCCGAAGATGACAGACCAAAGACTCCCCCGTGGTCTCAAACCCGGGAGGCTGCTGCATATAAACTGTCTCATGTAGATCGTCGTTGAGGAAGACATTCTTGATATCCAGCTGATAAAGTGGCCAGTGACGATGAACAACCAAGGAGAGAAGAACTCGAACCGTGTTCAATTTTGCCACAGGAGAGAAGGTTTCCTCGTAATCAAGGCCATGTTACTGAGTAAACCCCCGTGCCACAAGACGGGCCTTCAGACGGTCGATAGTGCCATCCGCCGCATGTTTAATGACAAAGACCCATTTGCAGCTAACAGGGGTGTGGCCAGCAGGAAGAGGAACCAGATCCCAGGTCTGGTTAGCCCAGAGAGCCTGCATTTCATCGTGCATAGCAGCCCGCCATCCTGGGTGGTGAAGCGCCTCCTGCACATTGTTAGGAAGAGAAATAGAGGAAAGGGAGGTGACAAGTGCGTAGAGAGGCGGTGTTAGCCAATGTAGAGAGACGTAGTTGGCCAAGGGATGAGCTGTAGAGACGGGGGCGTGATCGACCGCAGCCGAACTATCACTGACAGCAGGGAGCTGGGTCACGGGAGCATCCTTGGATGGGCGACGAGAGTAGACACGGATTAGCAGTGGAGGAACCCGAGGAGGAACGGGGGGGGGGGGGGAGGAGGAAGAAGACGTCACAGATGGCGTGACCGGGACAACGGGCCGGGGAAGAGAGGGAGCAGAAGACGAGGGAGCAGAAGACGAGGTGGTGCTGGGTAAGTGGAAGGGCTGGTATTCGCAGAAGGTGACATCCGCAGAAACGACCATTTTGCCGGTAGTAGGAGAGTAGCAGACGTACCCCTTTTTAGTGCGGGAGTAGCCAACAAACATATACTTGGCGGCCCGATGAGCAAGTTTGTCGGAAGGAGGGCCAAGAAGGTGGACATAACAAACACACTCGAAGATCCGTGGTGTGAGAGAGGTGAGGGGGATGGAGGGATAGAGGAGTTGGATGGGCGAGGCAAAATCAAGGACAGAGGAGGGAAGGCGGTTGATGAGATGACAGGCGGTGGAAACAGCAAAGTTCCAATATTCGGTGGGAACGTGCATTTGGAACATAAGGGAGCGGGCAACATCGAGAAGATGATGATTTTTTGCGTTCGGCCACCCCGTTTTGCTGAGGGGTATACGCACATGAAGTTTGATGGATGACACCAAAGTCAGTGCAGATATTGGAGAAGGCACGACCCGTATACTCCCGAGTATTATCAGTGCGAATGATTTTGAGAGGAGTGGCGAACTGCGTACGCATCTCAAGTAAAAAAGCGCGAAAGACAGGGAAGTTCAGTGCGATCATGTAGTAAATAGAGCCACGTGGTACGGGAGTAATCGTCAATGAACGTGACAAAATACCGAAAGCCAAAAATACTAGGGATCCTATAAGGACCCCAAATATCAGAATGAACTAACGACAAGGGAGTAGTACTCCGGGTACAGGCTGCGGGGAAAGAGGAACGGTGTTGTTTGTCGTAGACACAAGATTCACAGGAGAACTCCTGTAAAGATATATCAGGAAGAGCCCGCTTGAGAATCGGAAGGGGAGCATGTCCAAGACGGCAATGCCAATCAACAGTAGAGATGGTGGAGAGAAGAGTTGGTGGGATATCCAAGATGTACAACCCATGCACCAGCTGCCCCTGACCAATGGTACTCCGGGTGCGGCGATCCTGCAGAAGAAAAGAAGAGGGTGAAAATGTAATACAACAGTCAAGGTCGTGTGTGAGACGACTAACTGATAATAAATTGAAGGGAGACCCCAGAACGTGAAGAACCGAGGAAAGAGAAAGGGTTGGCGTAAGCTGAAGATCAGCGGAGCCAAAGACGGGGAGGATGTCACCGTTGGCCACAGTGATGCGAGCAGGATGAGGCGTTTGGAGATATGCTGGGGGCTTCTGGGAGGAGATATGATGAGTAGCGCCGGAATCAACGATCCAACAAGGATGATGAGAGAGGCAGGTGATACCCTCCGTAGAGAAGGACACAACAGAGGTGACAGCGGAAGCAGCAGGCGCCATGCGGTGAGCAGAAACGAGGCCGGGCGGCTAGCGGAGAGGAGGCCGGCGACTAGCAGGAACAGACCGCGGCGGACTGGAGTCGGTCGAGGCGAGTAGGGCAGACCGCAACGGGTAGAGACAGCTCACGCAAACAGAGAGAGGCCGCAGCGGGAAGAGAGAGAGGCCGCGCGGACAGAGACAGGCCGCAGCGAGCAGAGACAGACCGCGTGGACATAGAGAGGAAGAGCCGGAGGAAACCGCGACCAAGATGCAGGCGAGAAGGAGACAGCCCGCACGGTCAGGCAGATCTTAGCAGCGGACATAGAAGGAGGCCGCGACGAGTAGGGAGGCCGCGGCGGACAGAAAAGAGGCCGCAGGCAAGACAGGCCGCGAACAAGCAAAGAGCGCAGGAGCGGACTGACGAGAGGCCGCGACTAGGAGAGAGGCCGCAGCGGACGGGTAACAAGGTGGTCCCACGGAGAGAGAAAAGGCTATAAAAGTAGGGTGGGGGGGAAGGCGAGGAAGAAGAAGCCTCGCAACAAGAGAGAAGAGCGCGCAACGGACAAGAGGAGAGTCCGCAGCGGACAGGAGCAGTCCGCAAGAGATTGCGAATAGGGAGTCCGCGAGCAAAGAGGCTCGAGCGGACAGAAGCAGAGCGGGCTAGAGTGGAGCAGTCCGCGAGCAAAGAGGCTCGAGCGGGCACAAGCAGAGCGTGCATCGGACAGGAAGGAGCGCCCGCAGCGGATAGAAGAGGTGGGCCCCACGAGTCAGAGCAGAAGATGGCTATAAGAAGCCTGAGGAGGGTGGAACCACGGAGAGAGAGACACAAGAGGCGGATGCAGAGGGGCAGTCCGCAGGAGACCGAAGCGGACAGAAAGGCAGTCCGCAGGAGAGCGGAGCGGACAGAAAAGGCAGTCCGCAGGGAAGGCCGCAGTTAGAGGGAACCTCCCTCTGATACCATGTAGAAATAGGCCCAAAACCTTGTATATATATATATATTCAAGTAATAGTTACAAGTATACACACACTTATATAGGAGAAGAAGGAAGAGAGAAATCCTAATACATGATGTGAGACTAATACAAGAAGAGAGAAAAAGAAGAAACAACATGGACCCTTAAATGGGCTTTTCTAACAAACATGATTCAACATAATCATGTAAGTTATATTCTTATCAACTTCAACTATTACTCTGCTACAACATAATAAATTTGACAAGCACTTTATTTTTGAAAAGTACATTTTTTTACCAGCACATTTTGTGTGCGTATACAGTATACATATGACATTAACTTCAACTATTCTAATCATGTAAGTCCTTTCGGTATCATGCTCATTTTGAGCTTAATTCAAATTATATTCAAACTTTCTGTTGTCTTATATACTTTTCTTTAGGAGTTATTTATGTCATAAATGTAAAACAGCAAATAATTGGCCATTAAGACCCTCGAGCATGTCAAATTATACATGTGTATTTTATTAATCAATTTTTTCTCATTATCAAGTTAGTCAAGGGACTGACTTAATCAATAAATTTTTTAGCTAGCAAGGTCGGGGCTATTCGATCAATTGGTTTGGTTGATAACTCATTTCATACAGTTCATTGAAACCTCAAATATGATGTATAATACCTGTTCGGTTGGCCTTATTTAAAAAAAGAATATATTTATTTTGATCTTTTATACCAACAAGTAAATTACAGGAACAAATGCATTGCAAAGGATTACATACGTACATATTTATATATAGGGCCATTTACCGGGACCTCCCCTCTAACTTTGCTAAATTACTGACAGCACCCCTCTTATTTTCGAAATTACAAAAAACTCCCCTAAAGTTTTCATTTCATTACAAAAACCTCCCCTGAAGTTTTAATTTCATAACATCCATGCACAAAAACACCCCCCTGGGTGAACAGTGTCCAGGGGGGTATTTTTCTTCATGGATGCAATGAAACGAAAAGACCAGGGGAGGTTTTGGTAATGAAATGAAAACTTAAGGGGAGTTTTTTGTAATTTCGAAAATAAGAGGGGTGCTCTCACTAATTATGCTAGTTTACAGGGGAGGTTTGGGTAATTATTTGTATATACATACATATATATATATGTATGTATATATATATATGTATATATATATATATATGTATAAACATACGCTTGCATGTGCCTGCTTGTGTAGTGTTTAATTCTTCATGCACAGTTTCCGACAACGAATGTACTCTCGATCGATGAGAAAAGTATAATCAGTGGGTGACAACAGTACTTAAATTGTCGCACAATATTCCACATACAGAGTGCCCCACGGTGGCAATTACCTTTGGTTGCCTCATGGTCTCTGGGTCTCCACTTGTGCACAAATATTTTCATTTAATTTTATGCATATTTATATGGCATGCATATTTATGTATAAACATGTGTAATTATGTATATATATGTCAATACATATATGTGTAAACACTCTTGTGTATGTGTGTTTGTGTGTGCGTGCGTGTGTATGTGATGGCAGTCTCCTCAAGTACATTGTTCGTTGGTGAAAGTACTCTTGACCTATGGCAAAAGCATCATCACTAGGTGATGAAAGTACATCCGTTGTCGCACAATGTTCCCCATGCAGTGTGTTCTGCGGAGCATTTACCTTTGACCTCCGCATGCTCTCCACCCATGCATTGTTTGGCGGAGCATTTACCTTTGAATTCACTCAATGTGCCATCAAATTCAAACACAGTTACGTTGTACAATGTGCAGGATTGTCGTGCCAGTTAAAGACATCCACCACTTTACAATGTGCACGATGGACGTCGGGCAACGTGGCATTGACGCTACCGGGACACGAGGAACCCCGTGCCGATTGCTCGAATTTAAGTAATTAAACTTTACAAAAAAACATTATAAAGCGACTTGCTCATGGATCAATAAATAGATTTAGAGCTAGCATAATCAACAATCTTGAAGTTGTTTATGAACATGAAATAAAAATTAGAAGGCAGATCTCTGCTTCCGCTTCTAGCGACATCAATTTGAATGTTGAGCTAGTAAGTCTTAGATATCTCATATCCACAAAAATTTGAGCCTTGGCGCATCGGTTGAGATGTTGTCGTGTAACCTTGTGGTGACGGGTTCGAGTCCTGGAAGCAGCCTCTTGCAAAAATGCAGGGTAAGATTTGCCTACATTTCACCCTTGTGGTTGGACCCTTCCCCGGACCCTCGCTATGCGGGAATGCTTTGCGCACTGGGCAGCCCTAATGTACGAGCAACAAGCAATGCGACCATTTGCATGGAAATTTTGGGGAGATAGTGAAAAGTTCCATTGGTCACAATTTTAGTGAAGCCAATGAATTGATCATTTCTTTAAAAGAACATTGATTTTTAAGGTTGAAATCGTTACTCTCTAAATTGTTGGGAGCCCAACTTTGGATCCTCAATTGCTCCAAGTGGCCTTCCAGTGTTCTGCCAAATATTAGGAGCTTGTTATCATGTATTGAATGTCCGATTCCTCTGAGAAGTAAGTTTTGCTCTTCAAAAAAATATTCGGAGCTCAATATCAAATCAGAGCCTCTACTCTTGCATGTGTTGAATGACATGAACTTCAATTGATTTTTAATGAGTAGCAGGTCCCACAACGTAGAATAGTAGTTATAGTGTAGTAGTCATAGGATTAAGTTGGGAAAGTCGACAGTCTGTGAATAAAAATTAAAACTTTAAAGATCAATTATCAAGGGAAATATATTTTAGTACTCTATTAGATCCAGATCTGATGTGGGATAAAGGTGTCTACTTCTGTTAAAAAATATTTTGGTAAATTTTATGTAAGAGTCTATAAACATATCATTTATTTGATAAAGAGATCTGTGGTGGAGCGAAGAGATATAATAAATTATTAAAGAGAAAAAATATGCTTTTAAAGAGAGGGAAAATAGAAAACTATCGGGGCTTATATTGATTTTAGAAAAAGCTAAAAACCTGACTAGAGTAGGAGCAAAGAAAAAGCCAAATATTTTGTTGATTTGTATTATAAGAATGAGAAAATTAGATATATATATATAGAATAACTAATGGTAGAGACAAGAGATCAAGAGATTTTGATCAAGTTAGATGCATTAAAAATGAAGATATTACAATCTTAAGATGTAGACATCAAGTAGAGATGACAATGTTATTTTGTAATAGTGATGTATATTGTAGGTTGATCCGAAAAAGTGAAGTGTAAATAACTTTTAATAAAATGTTCAATGTCAAGGTTTATGACCTATGTGAGGTATTGAGGTTTGGAAAGTTGGGAATATTATAGTGATGTTATTGACAAGTCTTTTTCAATGGAACTTTGAATGCTAAGGATGTCAAATGATTGAAGAAAAAGCATTTTGATGGTAACATTTAAGAACACGTCATATTCAATATTGTGCTAATTATATTGGAATCAAACTTACGATTCTAATAAGAAAGCCATGTGAAAGATCTATTGAGCATAAACATAAAAAATTACATCAATTTCAATGAATCAATTTGTTTTCATGCGAGGAAGATCAGCTATGGGAGTGATTTTTTGTTAAGATGATTGATGGATAAGTAGAGTGATAAAATGAAATATCTCAATTTGGATGGATTTTATTGATCTAAAAAGCTAATGAACATGTCTCACAAAACTTTATTCAGCGCATTTTAATGAAGAAATGCGTGCCTACGGTGTGTGGAGGTTATTAAAAATATGTGTGCCTACGGTGTGTGGAGGTTATTAAAAATATGTGTGCCTACAATATGCTGAAGCTATTAAAATGTGTATGATGGAGCAATACTATTGTTAAATTAGTGGTGGTGGCCAGAGTTTTCAAACACTATAAGTTTATATCAAAGATCAGTATTGTGCCCTTATTGTTTTAATAGTAATGTATATACAACAACAACAGAACCCATATAGTCCCCAATCATTGGGGGTATGGGCGGGGTAAGATTGAAAACAGACCTAACATTTGACACTATGCACAAAGTGGCTTCTCTCAGAAGAGAAAGACCTAACCTTTGACAATAAATGCACAAATTGGCTGCTCACAGATACCACTGAAATAGTGGCCCCCTATACCGTCACGTTTGCTGTGGAATCATGCCCTCAAATCAAAGCCAAAGACATCAGAGAGGGCAGACCCAAGAATCCATTTTGATTTATGTGTACATAACCATGCTTCCTTCATTCAACATCCAGAGCATTGGCCTTGCACAAGTTTAATAGTAATGTATATACTTGCAAAAAAATATTCACAACAAGGTTCCTTGATGTATATTTTTTGCTGACAACATAGTTGTTGGAGCCATGATCTTGGCCTGCAAGGAGCTAGGATCTCAGCTCGAAAAGTTTGAACTATAATATGGCTGAAAATTTATTAGTTCACGAGGGACCACAAAAGCAAGAGAGAAAGAATAGAACAAAAGTTTGAACCAAGTGTTGTGCGAGTTCGGGGGAAGACAAACGAGGTCGCCAAATCCTCAAATGGGGGATCTTCGCGGGTATCAAGTGCCCCCTTCCCGTTACAATGAGTCATATTTACATGCAAAGACAAGGAGGGGGTACTTTTCTACTAGAACGTGAACCCCATCCACATGCGAGGTCAATGCAGGCTCGACGAGATGACTTGCCGAGGTTGTCGAGCTGATCTTCTGAGGTCGCCGAGGTGATCTTCTGAGGTCGCCGAGGTGATCTTTTTAGGTCTCCGAGCTGATATATTGAGGTCCCCGAGTTGGCATATTGAGGTCACATAGGTGATCTTACTGACGTTGCTGAGTTGATATGTTGAGGTCACCGAGGTGATTTGTTGTCCATACCCTTCACATGTATTTCTGATCTCGATGGCGACTTAGGATTTGGGCTGTGAAACGTGGTTGTGCAAAAAATTATTATATTATAGAAATAGTTGGGAGTGACATCTATTGAAGATAAGATGATTGGAAATAAACTTAGGTGGTTTGGATCATATTTAATGAAGGTAATAGAATGCAATAGATAGTGCCATAGTGGAGTAGATAAAGTTAATACTGAAGAATTTTGATAGGTGAATGAGATAGACCAAAAGTAACATGAAATAAAATTTTTATAGATGATTTTGCATAGTGTGATTTGACATCTCAGGCAGCACTGCAGCAGTAACTGCAACGATTGGAAAATGAGGGTTCATAAAACTGATCCCAAATAATTTGGATAAGGCTATTTATGATGATAAATAATAAAAAAGTCAAATAAACATTATGACCATTTTGACAATGTTGTGTAAATTTGAATGGTTGGCAGATACAAGTCTTTAATATCCAAGTTGATCGTGACAAAAATGAGAATGCTAAGATTAATGTGAAAAAAAGTTAGATTAAAAATATATTATAGAAAATGCTGGAATGACCATCTGTTGAGATAAGATACTGAAAATGAACTTAGGCCCTTTGAGGCATGTACAATGAAGGTTACAAAATGTATCAGTTAGACAATTAGATAAAGTTAATGTCGTTATAGATGATTTGCATAGTATATGTTTAACACCTTAAGCAACAATGAGCCGGAACGAGTGAAAAATGAGGATTTATGTAGCTGATCCCAAATAGTTTGGAGAAGGCTATCAATGATAATGAATTATAAAAGTCAATCAAATATTTGACCATATCATATTCTTTGCTTTGAGTTATTTCCATGTCATGTACTTTTATTTGGAGTTATTTCCATGTCATATGCTTTGCTTTTGAGTTATTCCATATCATATACTTTTATTTTGAGGTATTCTTTTTGTGCACTCTATTCATGAGATAGATTGTCTATTTGTCTTAATCTCATCTAGAGAAGTTGAAGTTTTAGAAACGTCCAGCATCCTAAAGGACAGATGAAATTAATATCTTATATGACAATTGACAAGCAAAATTTTAGTATTGACGGTATTAGGTGAAGTTGGTCATTATTTCTTGGAATGTTATTAAGTTTTATGGTGAACAACAAGCAAGATGTTATGGACCGGCTCTTTCACGGGTCTAATTCCGTCGGTCGAGCCCACAACATGAGCCGCGACCCAACACACCCAACCCTTCTCCGCACATGTTCTCAGTGCGACGGGTTGTTGAGGCGGGGGCTCGATCCCTCGACCTCCTTGATGTAAGCTCTTAACACTAGCTCACATCACCAATGATCTGCGCTCAGTCGGTGATGTGAGATAGAGTTAGGAGCTTCCATCAAAGAGGTCGGGGGATCGAGCCCCGGCCTCAACAACTCGTCGCACCGAGAACACGTGCGGAGAAGGGTTGGGTGTGCCGGGCCGCGACCCAGGTTGTGGGCTCGACCCACGTTGTGGGCTCGACTTGCGGGATTAGGAATGTGAATGATGCGGTCCATAACACAAGACTAGCTGCATGAATTTCGGTTCTGAATGTATTTTTTTGTTGATGATATTAGTTTTTTAGCAATATATAACTAGCCAAGTGTACAAAGAAAGCAATGTTGATTCCTTGTCACTTTAAGTTTCCCCTGAGATGTCGGGCCATATCACCATGTAAATTGATTTTTGTTTCACAACATTGTTATCATTTTTAGTTGCCCATGGATCTGTTTGAATCAGTTTTTGTTTTGGGGAGTGTTGGTCTAATTTTGGTTTGGTAAAGTGACGAGGATCACGACACACATGAGCCTACATGATGATCGGAGACGTCCATTTTGTGCAGATCCACGATCCATGTTCTTTAGTTATTATTCTTGTATTTTTCTGATTTTTTATTTTAATGTATTTTTAGGGCCGTCATGATTCAAAAATCATCATCGTCCATTGTGGCTTCTTAGTTTATAAATAGAGATAAATGACTCATATAAATAGAGATATAGGAAAATTCATCGCGAGTGCAACGATCACGTAGAAAAATATCGAAAATATCGAAGCTAATATTCGACTCATGGGTGCGTCGAAGTCCTCGTAGAGGAAAAAACTCATCGGGTGGCTCGCCATGATGGACATCAATGTAATCGTCAAGAGTGTGAGGGGCCTCCGCTAGACGAACCACTAAAACATCGCAAGTGGATTCAACCATATATGGTGTGGCAACTACGTACTCAATGCTAAACTCAATGTCCTCACTCAATGGAACTGAAGTCCGACTCTAAAATACCACTGTACAATAGATAAGACATTTGCAAATCAAGTGGGGGTAACCCTACAGGTCAGATATCTCTGAAAAGGAAGGGTTTCTATTGGAAGGCTCTTTGGCTGGGATATAGGAAAATGCTTCACAAGTGCGACGATCACTCAGAAAAATATCTAAAATATCGAAGCTAGTATTCGACTGATGGGTGTGTCGAAGTACTCGTAGAGGGGAAAACTGATGGGGATCCATCAAATCATGCACCTGGAGGGGTTCGCCGCAAGGCGGGACCCACGTTCATTTATTCGCGCAGGAAGGCTTGATCGGATCGCTGATCCGACTCCGCGGTTGCGTTTGACACGTCGCCGCGAGTCAAAAACATATATTAGTTTATATTTTGGGGTTTATTATTTATGTATTTTAGTGGCCGATCCCACCGGCCAATCATAGTCGTTGATGGGGAAGCCCTAGCTTTGTTTTCTTATAAATAGGAGTGGTAGAGGCTGAAAAGAGGATGACAGAATTTGGAGACTACTAATCCTGGATTCCAGCGATCAACCCTCGGCGCTGATGTCGTGGAACCCTAGGTGACGACTCCTAGGTGCTCGTTCTCCCCCCCAAGGTAACCCCTAACCCTAACCCTCATTTTCCACCCCTCACACCTCTCACCCAGTCGCTGGCTGCCCCCAAAACCCCTCCCCAAACTACTGGTCTGTTGCTTCCAGGCCCTACCGCCGCCGGCTCCCAAAAAAACCCCATCGCCGGCCTTCCCCCACTCCAGCCCGCCACCACCGCTTTCCCCCTTCAAGCCGACTACCCCCCTTCAGCCTTCCACCCAGCCGACCACCCTCCTCCCCTCCACACCACCCACAAGTCGTCTAAAGCCCTAGCCAGCCACTCCTTAAACCCCTTTCACGTGGATCCACCTTCCTCTAGTCCGAATTCACAAGATCAATTCAGATGTTGGAATTTCAGCCCCGATCCGTTATTTCCACCACTCGTACATTCCATTTTTGTCCGGATCCATCCCTAAATAGCAGATCCACCCCTCCCCGGCCCGGATCTACTCGTACGTGGCCGGATCTACCCTTTTCTCACCCGATCTCATCATCTACCGCCGAGGACAGCCACCACATTCATTTTCACGTCGTCGGTTCCCCCTCTGATCGCCGATCTACACATCCGGACCCTAATTCTTCAGTGCCTCGGTTCAGCCCGCTACTTTGTGAGTTTGCTTTGTGGTATTGGATTATTTGATTTGACATTTTCATTGGTGAATAAATATATGTGCTGTGATTCTTGCTCGTAGAAATTGTTTCGGTGCGCTAATAATTTGCAGGTGGAGCTATTCACCGCACGTTGTGTTTTGGCCCTCCGAGCGAAGGAAAACCATTATAAAATTGCCAAATTAATTAGTTGTTTTTCAATTTCAAATATTTGCGTGGAGTTAGAATTATCATTGCTCAAATTTTTTTATCGAGATATCGACGATTGCATTGCATTTAGGCTCAGATTAGCGTGTCGCCTTTGCACTATCACCTAGCGTCGTAGGTTTGTGCACCTGTAGCCTACCCCTACATCAAAAACTCATCAGGTGGCTCGCTAGGAGGGGCATCAATGTAATCGTCATGAGTGTGAGGGGCCGCCGCTAGATGGACTTCTAAAAATATCCCATGCGGATTCGAGCATATATGGTGGGAAACTACACACTCAATGTTAAGCTCAATGTCCTCACTCAAAGGCGGTCTCGCGAGATTGACTTGAAGAGACGTCAAGTATCCTGTACTAGTAGACAAGTAGGTTAACCACTCCATAGATCTCGTTATACGGGTGGTACACATTCTAATGATCGCTAGTAAGTGTGGTAACCACTACATGATCGCTAATCGGCTCTTGAGTATCACTCATAGTAAAACTCGGGAAAATAAGGGGAGACCCGAACGAATCGGTACTCATGATGGGGTACTCAAGGACAAGTCTAGTGGTATGGTCCTAGTGAAAATATCGGCAAGCGGGATACTCACTAGGCTTAAACTGGGTGTTAGAATGGGGTGTCCCATTACATCGGGATCGCTAATCTATATTCCACAGGGATGCAGACGAGAATGATACATATACGGGAATTGTGATTTTCAAAAAAACCTAGGATACAAGATATGTTAAAAAAATCAATTATTTAAATATAAGTACAAATTAATATGAAGACGTGTGACATTTACATTTTCTTCATTTTTTCATCATTATACCTCTTATCTATGTTGCACCGACACCAACACGTTACACGACACGACACACGACTCGTCAATTATCCAAAAATATCATATTTTAACGTGTGTGACACGTATATTAAATATTTATTTTTTATAATTATGAAAATCCTAAAATATTTAACAAAAAATAAAAAATGAACAATTAACAAATATTCAAATAAACTAAGACGTGTTTAAATATTACTCATCAAATATTCAAATGCAAAACTTAACAAAAGGTCAAAAAATGATAAAACATAAACACATTACCGTTATATATCATTAGTAAAAATAATGGATTCTTAAGCAAACATTTTCCTCCACTTTCAATGTTTCTTTTTTTACAGAAAATATTCACCCCACTAGTAAATCCACCATCACTACTTGAAATGCTAGAAGGGGGCAAAGACACTTCTTAGGAGCAAGAGTCGTTATCTAGCTTTCACCGCTTCTATTTTTTCCACCTCAAATAGATCACTATTTGAGACTTTTACGCATTTTCAATTTCTTTTTCAACAATCATTAACAAATGTGTTCTCACTCTTGTATATGAAGTTATAAAGCATTTTTCACAAAAATTTCACTTCCAAGACAAATTGCCTCCCTCCTATGTTATTAAAGGCACAAGGTGCACTGAGACGCAAAGGGGTTTGGAGCCTAGGCGCAAGGCGCAGACGCGTGCCTGAGGCACAAAAATGAGGAAAAAAGAAAATGAGTGAATTGGGTGCCCAAATCGCTCAAATTCAGCGAATTGGGCGCCCAAGTGTGCCTAGAGTTGACTCGGGTGTGTGTAAGATCGTCTTTTTGCCCATCTCCCAAAAAAATAGGTTGAAGAAAACGCCTTGAAAGGCCCAGACGCGCCTTTGGTGCGCCGCGCCTAGAAGCTGGCTAGGCGCGCGCCCGGGCGCGCCTGGGGCACATCGTCCGCCTCGGCCATGCTGAGGCTTGGCGGGTTGCGCCCGACGCCCCAGGCGCGCGCCTTGACAACATAGCCTCCCCCTCAACATGAGTAGCTAGCATAGGGACACGAGTGTCCGATTGAGCGGGACACGAGTGTCCGATTGAGCGGGACACGTGAGTCCCGCGTGAGCCAGCGTGCCGGACTTCCGACACGAGTGTCGGAGAGTGACAGAGAGTCGGACAAGTATCAGAGAGTCCGACACCGACACATTGGGCATTTTGAAGTGTCGGTGCTTCATAGCCTCTTATATTATATATTAGATGAAAGCAAGATATGTGTCACACAAACGTATCATATCCTAAATATGAACCATTAATAAAATTATGTAAACAATTAAATCTCACCACTTATCTTTCTACAATTTCTTTCACATGTCTTTCTCCATGTTACCATCGCAAAACATAAGTTTTGGTCATTTTAAAGCATATTCAAACATATTTGGTATATCTGTAGGTATTTGTGAGCATCTGAATTTTTGTATATGTGCTTCATAGTCACTCATCACCACTCTCTTCTCCTCTTCGCTTGTCAATGCAATGTTGCTTTGATAACTATTATAGGGCAAGAGTCGAGCTCATGGTCACGCTTAGACAATAATCTTTGAAGGGCATACTATCTTAGTATCATGTGTCCCGTTTTTGTGGCCATGGCATCTCAAGTAGTCACGATAATAACTCCGAGACTGGTAGGACGAGCTTTAGCCGACTTCAAACTTTGTTCATGATGAAGAGGGAGTTGATATACCCACTCAAAGGAATCTAAATGGTGATCACTTGATACTTTGTCTATCACGTGCAAAAGGCTGGAACAAAATCTAGAAGTGGCTGTGGAGGCCTCCTCTTGATTGTTGTTCCTCACTAGGAACTCATCAAACTAATCTCAATACTCAGTAACTAGCGTGTATTTTTGCTGATGAGAAAATATTTGCTCAAGAAGACGACTCATATATAATGACGATAGATATCTCTGACACAATCTTCTCCTCCCAATTGGTGATGTAGCGAAGACGATTTTGCCCAAAGGTCCTCTCAATGCCATCCCATTACGCTCTAGCCTGAACTAGTTGCCTAAGTTTTGCAAATCTGGCGTGACCCTCACCAAATAATTTTAACCTAAAGAACTCAAGATTCGATAGACCCTCAAATAGTGGGACATCTCCCTGGAATCTATGCTCAAGGTCATCCTCAATGTGATACTGTCCTCACAAAGACTCGTGATAATCGCTCGAGTATTGGTAATCATTTATGTCGTATGCAAGGCACGACATAACGTCAAAATAATTCTTATGAGAAAGCCTAGTTGGCCCCCTCTAAAACGCATCACAAGTGGACTCATGACCTTCACAAAGAGGGGAGTAGCCTTGAGTCTTGAGGTGTCTGACTCTACGTGTGCTACTATATAGTCATATCCTTGAGAACTATAACTATCATCATTATGCCCACGATACGGTCTACACAAATCTCCTTGGGGTGAGATGGACGCGACAAGACAGGATAGGTCTTTAAGAAGTCAAGGTGAGTAGTCAAAGGTTGGATTTGGTGACTCGAACCAACCACAGGACTCCTATAAGCCATTTTGTTACTTCATACAATTGGGGGGTAGCTCTAACCTAGGGCTTTGATACCAAATCAGACTCATCACGTGAGTGAAGGTGAAGTGTGAATCTAAAATGCAACCCTATGTGTGTCCGGTAATCAAAGGAAAGCCTAGAATGCTAAATGCACAAATGAGTTGATTTGGTGGATTTAGCAAATAGCAAGTGCTTGCATAAAACTATGCAATATGTGAAGAAGTTTGCAAATTAATTCTAAAAGCAATCAGATTCGAGCTCCCTTTGATTGGAGTGTTATTAATTAAATGCGCAATTAGAATAGGCTCCGCAAATCAAGATTAATCACCAGAAACAAAGTACTCTAATCTACGAGCATCCATAATCATATAAATGTAGTCCACAGCCATACATCAATGATAAACAACAAAATACAAACTAAGTTCTCACAAGGTTGGGGTCCATAATCGATGGAGGAAATAGATTGGGTGGCCTGGAGGAGCAGGGGCTGACTTTAGGCGGCTGTGAGAAGGATTAGGGGGCTGCTGCTGTTTTGAAGGGAAAGATGAAGAGTTGCTGTTGGGGGAAACATGCTAGAAGGTGTACTGTGGTGGGAATAGGCCTGGATATGATTTGAAGGGAAAGACAAGTGCAGCATGGTTGAAACTGCTAGTCACTGTGGTATGGAGGCCAGTGCATCAAGAATAAGGAAGACGGTCCTGGGGGCTGTCAGCTGTGAAATATGGAGGCTGGTTAGGGCATCAACATAAGGAAGACGGGGGAGAGGTGGCAAGATAATAGCTAGGAGTCGGTACAATGACACCTACAGTTCATGATGTCCGCACCGTGAAATGACTGCAAGGCCTTGGAAAAACCTCCGAAATCTGTGATCCTCTCAAACAGACCACCTGCACTTGTATTTATAAGAAAACACAAGTAGGGCAACTATTTTGAACGGCTAAGATCGTGCATTCATTATAGTGTGTGCATTCATTATAGTGGTGCATTCATTATAGTGGTGCATTCATTATAGTGGTGCATTCATTATAGTCGTGCATTCATTATAGTTGTGCATTCATTATAGTTGTCCGATCTCAATAAAATAAAAAATACATTGAAATAATAAAATATCATCCTGGACAATATCATCCCGGACATCCCGGGCATGCTGAATATGGTAAATAGCTATAATGTGTTGAATCAATTCCGGTCTTGTGCTCTAATGCGTCGGAACGGTCACAACAGTGTCATTCTCCATTGTCCGGATAGGTTGTTTCTATTGCGAGAGGCATATTTCTCTGATTAGAATTTAGCTAAATATTTTTAAGCATCCTACATAAATCTAGATTTTGATTTCCTGGTTTTTGGTATATTTTACAGTTGGCTGCCAATTTTATTCAGCAGTCGACATTTACCATCTAAGCTACAATGTAGAGCATGCAGGCAAGAACTTCCAAGTTTATGTTTGCTGATGAGCACAAACTTGAGGTTGATCTAATAGGTGGAATTTTTGGGGGGTTACTCATTTAGTTCGGTTTATAAAATAATGCATTTATATAATTAAAATTGACACAAATTGTACTCCATTCTAGATTTGAATCAAATTGATGCATTCATCGCCGCATCCAATGATGCGTGATAGTGGCCGTTATCTTTTAATTTGTTATTTTATTTCTGTCATTGTAATTTTTTGCGCATTGATGTTATGTTGAGTTCCATCTCATCGGTTTGACCACCTGGTGAGACCCTGAATAAATGGTCTAACAATTCTAAATAGTTAGGAAGAGAGTTGCAAACTTAAATTATTTAAAGAATACATAAAATTTCAAATTGGAATTCAAAAGGCAATATATATTTAGCAATTAAGAGGGAGGAGAATAAGGAAATCAACATGTAAGAAATAATTGGAATGAAAATTTGAAAAAAAGGATTTTATTCTTTAGATGAGACTTATTCGGAAAAGCAAAAATGGCAAGAGGTAATAATTCCTCCTATTAAAACTTCTTTCTGCAAGAAGGAGAGGCAGACCTGATTAAAACAGAGGACAAAACCCCTATTTCATCCCTGTTACGCCCCCGGACGGAGCCTGACTATTTGGGCGTCAATACACACGAAGGCGGAAGGAAACCGAAGGCGACAATGGGGCTGAACCAAACGGTTCAGCCCCCTCTCCCTCTAATTGAAGACCGGCGGTATGGGGGCTGAACCACACCGGTTCAGCCCCCATATGGGGAGGGGCCGGCCGGCCCCTCTCAACCCCGGGTATAAATACTCCGGGGTGGCTCTCTTGGTGGACAAGCAAGATTATCTCAAGGTATTTCCTCCTCTTCTACTCAACCCTAGTTCTCTAGTTCTTCTCCCTTAGATCTCTCTCTTTTCCCCTTCTTCTTCCTATCAATCCTTCTGTATTACTGTGTCACCTCCAGTCGCCGAAGGACCAGAGCCAACGATCGTACCAGTGTTCCACCTTGCCAAACCAAGACGAAGCTTCTGCGCCAACAGTACATCGTCCCTGACGATCCCTTCTCACCTCCTGGAGTTCGGCATCTGCCTGGGGTTCGGCGTCTACCTGGGGTTCGACATCTGCCCGGGGTTCGACGTCTGCCTGAGGTTCGGTGTCTGCGTCTTCCTGGCGTCCAACTCCAACTCACGCCAGCGAGTCTTGTTTGCTGTCTAATCGCTGTCGGCATCAGCTAGTTCAATTTTAGTGATTTGGTAACCGGGTCTCTCAACGTCGTCGACTCTGGTCATCGCCCTCAGCAAACAAAAGATCCATCCCATTCAACGACGCCTCCCGTCCAGTTCTTTCGTCGAGACTCGAGAGCCCTCCTCCGTCCAACGTGCTCCCGTCTGTGAACAACCTATTCCTTGCCATAGTTGTTGCGTATGCTTTGGGTAATTCTATCCTCTCTCTTGCTTCATTTATTGACATAAATTTTATGCAACTCAAATACTTAATTTAAGCTTGCCTCAAATGTTCCTATTATTTTCAATTGTTGATTATTCATAAGTTATTATCGGTGGTTTATGCTTGTGATAGTACGAATCCCGCTACGGTCCAATTCGTTAGACACTATTTTGTTTTTCGAATAACGATTAACGGTTTGCGGAAGTTTATCGTTGAGGATAGTTTTTTGCGCATACAGTTCGATTTGGCCCCTCTTCTTATAACAAAATAAAATTAAACGTGTTAAAATAACTGTTGAAAGAGTAAAGAGAGATTAGAAGGTGTAATTCATTCATCCATATAGGGGCTTTAAATAGGATTACAACATGACACAAAGACACCGATAGCCGGTGTGGTACTAAACACAAATATACCTAAAGACCTAATAACCCGACATTGACCCAATAATTCCAACACTCCCCCTCAAGCTGAAGGGGGAACCCTTCAGCTGGGTCACAACAAATAACGACAATAGAGGTAAATGATGCGGGACAAAACATCAGAAGAGCCACCGGGGGAAATTCCAAACCGGGGAATCAAGTCGGGGACATAGTCACACACGATGTTGACCCACACACGACGCAGGACCCACACACGACGCGGACCCACTGAAAATCGGTCAACCAACATCACTTACACACACAACATGCGAAAGAAAATGAAAGATGTTGAACAAGTCATCAAACGAGTGATCGGGGATAATCCGTCGTGGATAATCTGTCGGGGATAATCCGTACAAAAACGGTCCCTCACGACACAATCCCGCACGACACGGTCCCACACGACACAACCCGATGAGACTGAAACACCAACATTAGACGCGTCCCCAACACAACCAATCAAAAGAAAAAATGGGGAGACGCAAACGACATACAACATAAGCCTAGAGGCCGTGTGAGACTAAGGCGAATAACGGGAAAGATCATCCGGGTCACCCACATCCCAAACACTCCCCCTCACGTGGATATCACGTGCATATAGGCATAACACAACGATAAGACACAAACATTAGACGACACAACAATAAAAGGACTCATAACAGGACACAAAATAAAAAAAATGAAAACACCATCATCCATCCAGAGAAAAAGCGTAGTGGAGATCACCGACAGCGTTAAGAACAAGCTCGGGCAGAGGTGGCAGCAGGCACAAGAAAGAACAGCCCGAAGCCAGAAGTAGCTGACAACGACTGGTTAAGAAGGTAGCATCGTTGAGATCAATGAAGGCAACTAAATTGAAGGTCTGCAGTTCGATCTTGCATGGAGGCACTGGGGAAGTAGACTGGCTCGGTATCATCACAAGACCGAAGAGGCAACGCCAGATAGGGAAGGGAATGAGCCTGGCTGCTGCGACAAGAATTCTTGTCGGGAGAGGCTCCAGCGGCAAAGAAGAGACGGGATCGCCGATACACGGGAGCAGAACGACCAGATCTGGATGGCACACGACGGAAGCAGGCGGGATCGGCGTCGAAGTCGCAGGCGGGATCGACGTTGATGTCGCAGGCGGGATCGGCGTTGATGTCGTAGGCGGTGCAACACCGTGGAGATCGGGACAGGAAGACTGGCCCGGAGCCGTCGATGAAGGAGGAAAGAACAGTCGGTGCAGGCGGGGAGAAGGACCGCTCCCGTCGATAGAAACACCAGACGATCACGTCGACGGGAGCGGAAGCGGAAGCATGGGACGGGAGCGCTGGCTTGCTGCTTGCGGCTTGGCGGGTGCGATAGTGGAAGACGGAACCGGGAGCGGAAGCGGCTTCACTGTATTAGAAAATCACGATCAACAAAGCCACGGGAATTTTTTTTCTTAGGTTTCAGAACTTGGCTTTGATACCATGTTGAAAGAGTAAAGAGATATTAGAAGGTGTAATTCATTCATCCATATAGGGGCTTTAAATAGGATTACAACCAAGGTTGTCAGGATTGCGATCCGGATCATAGAATCTTACGATCCTACGATCCCGATTTTGTAAATCGATCCTGATTTTTAAAATCGATGCTCGATCCGACCTTACTATCTGATCTGATCCTACCTCAAAATGATCTTATCTAGGATCTCGATCCTGACAACCTTGATTACAACATGACACAGACACCGATAGCCGGTGTGAGACTAAACACAAATATACCTAAATACATAATAACCCGACATTGACCCGATAATTCCAACAGTAACTTATTTCTAAAACCCCAATTTGCATCAATTATCGTACTGTTAAAACCCTAAAATTGGTTTACATCTGTTTGGTATTAGAGCGATTTGATTCGATCCTATCGCGAATCAATGATCTGGGTTTTCAAAATAATAATAATAATAAAAAAAATTGAAGAAATTTTTAAATCTATTTTCAAAAAAGAAATTTTATTAATTTTACTTTTAATTTAAATTCTATTTAAAATTTTTATTTATTTAGCTTGAATCTTAAAATTAAAAAAATAATAATAAAAAATCTTTTTCTTCCCACTCCGGTACTCTCTTATTTTAAATAAACATTTTAAAAAATGTTATTTCTAGATTTTAAATTTGAGAATTTTCTTTCATTTTTTAAAAAAGAAAAGTTCCTATTTTTTTTAAAGATGGGGAGTCACATAGAACAAATAGAAACCAGTGACTTAGGCAATCTAATGAGTGATCTGATGAAGGCGGTTGATGCACTCATTGCTAATGTGAGAGATAACAACCAAGTCGTGAACGGGCTAAGGACGTCTGTCAATAATTTAGAAGTCTCTCATCACCTAGGTCTGAACCCAGCGCCACACCAAAACCCTAGACGCGAGGACCAAAATCCTAGGCCAGCCAAGGCTGCACAACCTGAACCACACAATCAACCTCGTTGGGATGTAAGAGTCAAATTAAACGTTGGTGATTTTGAAGGATATTTAGAACCCGAGGGTTACTTAGGCTGGTGTGATAGGATGAACCGCTTCTTGGCTTAGAAGCAATTCCCTGTCCGCCCTAGTTTGGTGGAGACAACAAGAGTGTTCTAGATTTAACTTAGGCATGCCCCATCACCACATGGGCGGAATTTGAGGTACAATTTTGGAAACGGTACATTCCTCCCAATTATTTGAAGTACAACCTGTTGATGTGCGAAAACGACACCGCCTACTTAACACGGAGGGGGGGGGGTATTCGATCTCACAAGCTAGGAGAGGAAGAGGATGAAGGTTGCGGGGAAAGAGGAAGCTCTGAGTGTTCGAGAGTGGAGCAAACGCTTGTTCGAGGGTTGCGGGAATAGAGGAGAGGGTTGCTGAGAGCAGCCGGGAAGGCTGATGAGCAAGAGAGGAGGTTGAACAGGAGCTGTCGAGCAGACGGGTACTTGGACGGTTGTGCTTGCAGGTTGATGCCGAGGTAGCTGAGCTGAGCTAAGAGAGAGAGGGGCCGCTAGCAGCGGCAACAGCAGACTTCGCCCGCCGCGGCTTAAATGTCATTCTTGCGACGGGCTTTCCTTTGATTAATGTTGAGAGTTACAGCTTGCTAATACACCTTTACAAGAAAGCAATAAAGGGGTACAGAGAGGAAGCTGGCGGCTAAGGAAGGAGTGCGAGAAGAGGCCGCGCGGACTGAAGAGTCAGGTCGGCAGGCCGCGCGGTTAAGGGAAAAATGGAGACCGCGCGGACTGGGAACTGAGGCCGGCAGGCCGCGCGACTAAGGGCAGAGAGAGGGCGGACTGGGAAAAGGAGTCTGCGGGAATTGAGCTTGATGTGGGCTGACTTCGAGCGTGAGCACCTTGGCGACGATGAGTTCTCGGGGTGTCTGAACCTCCCCCCATGAGAGGTAGGGGGGGGGGGGCTAATTATAGGCCTGAGGAGGTAACGACTTGCGGTGACGTTACACCCGGTGAGACGGTAACTGAAGCGAGAAGAGTAAGGAGTCCGCCGAGTCCGCAACAGGCCGCGCGGACTGGGGCTTGCTTCTGGAGCTGGTGCTGCTGATGGCGAACTGGGAGACTGAATGGCAGACTGCGAGGCGAGTCCGCGGAGTCCGCTGCTGCTGAGCTGAGATTGTCCGCCTACTGCTGGGGAGGCAGATGCTGGAGGCTAAGTGGCGGACTGCGAAGGGAATCCGCGGAGTCTGCCGCTGCTGAACTGGGCTTGCGCTATGGGGTGCGAGCTGAGGAGTGTCCGCTGAGTCCGCAGAGTCGCAGGAGGCTGCGCGGTCTGGGACTGCCTTGAGGATGTCTGCTGCTGGCGGACTGCGGGGAGAATCCGCGGAGTCCGCCTCTACTGATCGAGCCCGCGCCAAGCCTGCGGGCTGAGAAGTTGACCCTGCTGCACAGCGAGTCCGCGCCTGCTGCTAAGCTGAGTCCGCTTATGCTGGAATTTATTATCTCGTATCACTCTCTCATCAATAGACTTACCAAAGTCATTAACTTGAAGTTTGGGGAACATTCTTAAACATTTAAGTGAAGCGAATCCAATGCAATGGGTCATGTGCTTTCACAAGCAAAATTCACATTTAATAATTCTAAAAATCGCTCTCATATTAAATCTTTTTTCTAGATTATCCATGGGTTCTTTATACCCCACCACCTACTTCACCGCCACCTCACATTTCATGGATGTATTTCATTCGACATTCAAGCTCATATTAATTATTTAACCAAATTGCATAAAATTATTGTTAATAATTTGCGAGCAAACCTTTGAAAACTATAAATTCATGGTTGGTCATTTTTGCCATGAATTGTACTTTTCAAAGGGAGTTTGAGCACTTGCTTATTGCGGGAATCACAAATTTACACCAATGACACATAATAAACTACTGCAAAGGAGGTTTGACCCGTTTCACATTCGAAATTGCATCGACCAACCTGCCGAGGCTCCAGACTTACCACCCGATGTAGTGCTAGTGACGACATCTGCTCTCTATGTTGGCAGTCTTTGCAAATTCTCGTCAGGGTCAAGCTCTGTCAACCCCGGTGGAATTGCATCCATCGCCGCATCCGATGACACGTGATATCATCATGCGACCGTTATTTTTTAATTTGTTATTTTATTTTTTTGTCATTTTAATTTTCCGCAAACTGATGTTATGTTGAGTTCCAACTCATCGGTTTGACTACCCGGTGAGACCCTGAATAAATGGTCTGGAAATTCTAAATAGTTAGTACGAGAGTGGCAAACTTAAATTATTTAAAGAATACATACAATTTCAAAGTGGAATTCAAAAAACAATATATATTTTTAATAATTAAGAGGGGAAACAGGAAATCAACATGTGTTTGAAAATTTGAAAAAAAAAAAGATTTTATTCTTTAATGAAGACTCACTCAGAAAGAGCAAAAATGGCAAAAGGTAATAATTCCCCCTATTAAAACTCCTATCTGCAAGAAGAAGAGGCAAACCGGATTAGAATAGAGGACGAAACCCCCATTTCGTCCCTTTATATTGCCGGGTCACCTCCAGCCTCCGAAGGACCAGGGCCAACGATCGTATCAGTGTTGCACCTTGCCGAACCAAGACGAAGCTTCAACGCCAACAGTACATCGTCCTGGGGTTCGACACCAACTCACGCTAGCGAGTCTTGCTTTTACCTGATCATTGTCGACTCCGACTTGTTCTAATCCAGTGATTTGGTAGTCGGGTCTCTCAACGTCGTCGACTCTGGCCATTCCATTAGCGAACAGAAGATCCATCCCTTCAACGACGTGTCCCGTCCAGTTCTTCTAGCCAGAGCCTTCCCGCGTCAAACGTGCTCCCGTCTGTGAACAACCTATTCCTTGCCGTAGTTGTTGCGTATGCTTTGGATAATTCCGTCCGCTCTCTTGCTTCATTTATTGGCGTAAATTTTATGCAACTCAAATACTTAATTTATGCTTGCCTCGAACGTCCCTATTATTTGCAATTGTTGCTTATTCATAAGTTATTATATGTGGTTTATGCTTGTGATCGTACGAATCCCGCTACGGTCCAATTCGTTAGACGCCGAGGAATTTTTTGAATAACAATTAACGGTTTGCGGAAATCTATCATTGAGGGTAGTCTTACTCGCGAACAGTTCGATTTGGCCCCTTGGCCTATAACAAAATAAAATTAAATGTGTTAAAATAACTTATTTCCAAAACCCTAATTTGCATCAATTATGGTACTTTTAAAACCCTAAAATTGGTTTACATCAAAAAAAAATTAGAAACTTGTTCGAGTCATTGCTTCGGGCAACAGTGTCAAGCACGATCATTTTGTACAGATTTTGATTTTAAGATAGGTAAGGTAGGTTAATCAAAATATCATTTAGGGAGGTCAAAATTTTATTTATTAATTGTCTACAAACCAGAAAGACTAATCAATTTGTTGACACAGTTATAAGAAATTAGTGTGTCTGCATTTTAAGTTTAAAATTTAGAGTTATTCAAAATTTGGTGCGACTAGTTTTCGTTAAAAATTGGATGCGGTGAAACTCCTGCGCATTGTAAAGGCTGCAATATAATAGTTATATGCCCTCCCCTCAATGGGTTTTTCTTTCATATAAATTATCAGATGCAATAATAATGTTTAATCATTTTTGTTTCCAGTTTTTAATTTTCGGCATTTTGTGCTCTTTCAGGTACTCCATAACAAAAGCATTTTGCATAGCTTTTGTTATGACTTTCTTCTCAGTGTTTGACGTCCCCGTGTTTTGGCCAATACTTCTTTGTTATTGGGTGGTTCTCTTCTTCTTGACAATGAAGCGACAGATTATGCACATGGTTAAGTTCAAGTACATCCCTTTCAGCACTGGGAAGCAGGTCTGACTAGTATTTTTTGTGATATTTTATCTATCCCTGTTATTCCTTAAGATTTTGAATTTATCATCTACTTCTAACTAAAATCTCCTTTGATCTAAATTTTTTTATTATTTTTCTTTATTTGTTTTAAGTTGATTACAGTCTTCCACATGTTCTTTGTAAGACACTTTCTGAACTTGTCACCAGCTATCCTCTAATTAAATTTCCGTCAGGATGATTTTGAAGGTTGTGTAATGGACAAGTTTTAAACTTAAGGGCTCATTTTCCGTGTGTCTAAATTTCAGAGTAAATGGGCCTCAATACGTGATCTCCATGGTGACTCTTTTGGGATCTTGTAGGGGTGTAATTGTTCAGTTTTTGAGTAAAACCGCAAGCAGAACCACCCTTATGTTGTTCCGGGAACCGAACCGAACTGCACAAACCATTGAACCGAACCACACAAACCATTTAATCAAATGATTTGGTTTGGTTTGAGTTGTTTAAAAATAGAGACATAAATACAATCTAAGAGAAAAATGAGACAATAATATAATATTATATTAGCTTAAGCATTCTAATTATATATAAGATTATAAAATATTAAGATATTAACCCTTTTATGCTTAAACATTCTAATTAGATATAAGATATTAAGCCCTAAACTGCTAAACAGACCTAAACCATTTATATGTATTTAAAGGCGCGCCTCATGTACGCCTAAGGCTCACGGCTCACCAGGCTTAGAGGTTTGCGCGTTTGGAGCATAAAATGTGTGTTTCGGTGTGATTTTTATTGTAATTTTTTTCTTCCAAATGAAGACAAAAATAATGTATGAACTCAATGTTTACATAATTTAGTGTTTGTGAAACATAATCAAGTGTTGAGACTTAAATATGATGCAAGTGACCATATTGATTCTATTTTTCAAGAGATATAAATGCTAGTAATGAATGATTAATGAGTAGAATAGTTGAAGAATTTGATCAAGAAAGATGACCTGATGTTTGATGTTGATTATTTAAAATGAATGTGATTGCGCCTTGCTTTTATTAGGCGCGCGCTTACGCCTTGAGCCTAGGCTCCAAGGTCCTTTTCCGTCTTGGTGCGTCTTGCGCCTTTAATAACTAAACGTTAGAGATATTTAAAAATTTATAATGTAATATATATACGATTTGGTTTAGCATTAAAAACCTTGAACCAAACCGAACCATGTGGTTTTTCAAAAATTGAAATCGTAACCGAACCGCAACCTACAAAAACCGAACTGTGCGGTTTGGTTCGGCTGGTTTTTACTTACACCCTGGGTGTAGCATTACATGAGTTTCTTGCTGTGTATGTGTGTGTGTGTGTATATATATATAATAGGATATAGGACAGAGAACCGCACCCTAACTCAGAGAACCGCGCCCTCCACCATCCGATCAAATCATGTCGATATATATTTATCGGCGTGATGGCCTCAGACGGCATGGAGTGCAGTTCTCTGAGCTTAGGGAGAAAACTGGTTTTCTCCCTATAATTTTTCTATATATATAAGACATTTATATTGTGTGTTTGAGGGAGGGTGGCATTAAACTGTATTTTTGACTGAAAATGAACCCTTAAACTATGAATGCTGCTCACATGTGCTCTATTTTGATCGGCAGAAGTACACGGGAAAGAAGCCTGCTGTAAGGGTTGCATTAAGCAGCAACCCGTCCAAGGACTGATTTCCGGCGTGCGGACGCCAACGCACATCCCAGTATTGTTAGCAACAAAAGGCAGGCGAAGCACTTTGTTTTAGGATTCTGCAAGGGATGTGCGGTATCGTGTCGTGCGAGTAGGAGGAAAGCCACGACTCATTTTGGTTCCTCGGAATGAATGGAAGCGGGTCACTTCGAGCGTGCTTAGAGAACTGCTGTCATCTTCTTCCCTTCCATTAACAAGTATCTTCTTTATAGATATATTAATGTATTTATTTTAAAAAAGAATGGCATTTGTCAAAGCTCACTCTATTTCATGTGAACTTGTGTAGGAAACATGTCGTGGTTGTTCAATTATGTTAGTTTGGGTTGTTAAGCTGACATCTTTTCATTTCAACACAAATTTTTTTGATCATGTAAATTCAATTAAAAGATGCTGCATAGTTTAATTAATATCATCATAATAATAATTCATAAATATCTTAATAAATTGTATATTTTATGTTTTAGGGCTCATCTATGTGATTGAATTTGAGCAAGTTCATACAAATTATTATAATACATGCCTGCAAAAGTTTTAGTTTAATTTGATTTGGTTCATAATAATTAGAAATTTTGATCATGTAGATGAATATTTGTATATTTTGTTAAAAGGTTTGGGTATTTCTTAATAATGAGAGCTTTTGGAGATGGGTAGTATGATGAAAGATATGATTTGACTGGTAAAAAAATGATCTCCAAGCTTTTGCATGTTTTAAGTAGTACAATGACTGGAAAAATATCACTTTGGGGGGCAGGCTTATACCTTGCATCAGGCTAAGTAAGCCTAGTGCCCGGGTAGGCCCGGCCTGGGCAGGCCTTTGCCAAATAAGCTGCCCTGATGAGTCCACTTTGGCTTGGCCCAGGCTTAATTGAGCTCGGATCAAATTTGCATTTCTACATATCTCAGTAGAGGATCCTAAAATGAGTAGAGAGAAATATATGGGATGTCAGATGGAGGAGAGGAGAAATCGCAGCAACCTTTTTGTTGTTTGGGAGCGCGGCGGAAGCGTGGAAGCGCATCCAATGTTGTTTTTACCAAATGACCCTGCTGCCTTGAAAATGTAGGGCTTTGTTCAGTGAAGCCGTCTGGCAACTGGGCCACCGGAGGCGCAACGGGTTGAAGCTTGGGTTTCCAGCCCCGAAATCGTTTTTTTGCGATTTAGGGTGCACAGAATGCCATTGCACAGGGCTCAGGGCTCCGGCCGCTTCGGAGTTGGACTGCTCCATCAAAGTATATGACTATATGTCTGGCACCTCTCCAACCTTGCAAATAAACAAAGTTTATACCGAGCCAATATTTCAGCAATGTATTATAAATAAAATTTTAATCCCCATATTCAGTGGGATTACAGCGCTATTCTCACCTATTTTTAGATGCAGAAGTAAATACTGACTGTTGATTTGATACCCTACAACACATACGATATTAAATACAAATCTTTGATCAGTATTTGATCAATCATGCATTTTTTACAAGAAATTAACGAGGTCTGCATCTGACATGATTGGATTAGTTCAAACTACACTACCACAAGATTTACAATAACATGCAGAAGCCTGCATTTTTTTTTGACAGGCTCAACGTGGTTGATGTAGAGAAGTTCAGGGTGATGATGTTCAGGTAACGCCCGTACGTGCATTCTTTCTCTAATGCACGTTTTTTTTAGCATGGGCGCATTTTTTCGCCCCAACGTATTTTTTTCAAGTACGTGCATTTTCGCCCGTGCACGCTTTTTCGTCTGTGCACGCATATTTTTGCCAAGGTCTGCACTAATTTACACAGACTCCCGTTTTTCTCTCGAGTGCGCGCTTTTTCGCATGGGCACTCGCTTTTTCCCGGACGCGTATTTTTCGGCCGTGCATGTTTTTTCGCCCGGACACATATTTTCTCCCCCGGATGCATTTTTCGCATGACAGCTCATTTTTTGCCAGGACACGTGTATTTTCACGTGGACACTCATATTTTTCCAGCACATGTTATTTCTCCTAGAGGTCTACCACTTTTTTTATGGGCACACGCTTTTCACTCACACGTGTGCTTTTCATCAAGGAGTGTGTTTTTTTTTTTGCCAGAGTACACATTTTCTAAGCAGACACTTTTTCGTTTGAGCAACGTGGTGCCCTACTTGGAATGGGGTTGGTGCTCAATGCAGTCTCAGCGTATAAATAGAATCAAGGGTTTGAAAATTCACTAGTAGCGGACAAGCTAGTGAAATGCCGAGAACGAAGTCAGCCCTCTCTCCATCGCTCGATTCTCTTCACCGCGTTTGAGAACGTCGGATTGGTGCTCCGGCGAGTGGCGGAGATGAGATTTCTCTCGACTACTCTGAGGCGGCGGTTGGTATCTCTGTCTCCGCAGCTTCCGTCTCTGACGTCTGCGGTCGGCCTTCTCTGCCCTCGCAAGTACGAAACCGAAAGGGCTGGGCGGCGGCGTAGCGCCTCCATCTTAGGCCCGGATCTTCCCGAAGTGTGGAAACATCTCGAATCGTCATCTCCGGTCATTCATTCGCCATCCAGTAACCACGGTAATGATCTCTTCTTCAGTTTTTTCACGATAGTTTGGGTTATGTGCGAGTGGATGAAGTTTGGTTTCTGGATTAAACTTTAAACTTTTTTGCTTCATTTAGGTTTGATTATTCCTTCATTTTTCTAACAAAACTTTGTACCTCCAAATAGGTGTTTGACATTTTGCACTCCAAATATTTAAAATTGGCATTTTGCATTCCCCCAATTACTGGTTTTTGGCACTTTGCACCTCCAGATCAAAATTTATTGAATATTTAGGTCCGAACAATACCAAAAATGCTCATTCAAAGGTATTTAGGCCGGGACAGCACCCATAATCTGGGATGCAAATTGTCAAAATTAGTATTTTTGATGTTGTCCGGATCTAAATACCCTTGAAATTTCAGCTTGGGGGTGAAAATGTCAGAAATTGGTAATTGGGGGTGCAAAGTGCCAATTTTAAAAATTCGGGATGCAAAGTCCCAAAACTCCATATTTCAAGGGTGCAAATTGCCAAAAGCCCCAAAACAATTGAACTGACTAATACGTGTTCCTTTTACAATCAATAGGGCATGAAGAAGCCAAATGAAAACGCTTACGTTTACTGTGGGTTGACATTTATTTTACTATGGTGTGGTGAGTTTGCAGTGTGAATACTGCATCTCCAGGCTGTTGAGGGAAAGGGAGGAGATAAAGTACATTATTTAATGGTGAAATATTGTATATGTGATAGGTATGCAATTCATGTGAACATAAAATTAAGGAATAAGATGATAATTTGTGGGAAGTAATCTTGCATTTATACTAGGAGTTTCCTATTTACTATCTACAGTCTCTGGCAAACTCAAGGGAGCTCTGAGTATGACAACTTGAGTTTGAAGTTGTGACTCATAAAAATGATAGAGCCATTGGTGAGTGAATTTTTTGACTGAGAAGGGGCAACTTGGAAAAATAATTTGAAAGTAGAATCAACCTACTATGAGGGACGTTCAGTAACCGGGAGTGAGGCCGACAAATGTATAGAGAGCTTCAGTTACCCAAGGGAATTTTTTTACGTGAAAATGAGGTTTAGTAACCTATGAGAAATGTTTTATAATCAGAGTGTATGGTGCATGTTCTCAGAGAAATGTTTTGTAATCAAAATATACTTTGAGAATCTGAAAGGAGTGAAATCAAGGAGATGAGATCCGAGCTTGTGAGAGGCCATTTCAGCAAACGCACTTTAGATCTTGCATGTATAATTATGTTGGGAATTCAATGAAGATGCAAATGTGGTTGTGGTGACTTTATATGTTAACATTCCTCTGCAAACTCAAGGAGGACAAACAACTTGAGGAGATCGGAGGAGTCTGTAATGAACTTGAAGCAACAGGATATAAGTTGATGAGATATAGATTCCGATTTGATAGATGATAATGAGATAAAGGCTGATAAGATAAAGACCAGTGAGCTAGTTTTTAGTGAAATGGAGGCAACAAGACAGGTTCAAAGAATGGGCTGGTGTAAAAAAAATTGGCCCGCAATAGCTCACACAAGTCACAATTGGTTTTGACCCACAAAAAGAGGTCAAAATATGAGATTTTGAGCAAACCTCTTGTTCGATCAATGTTGAGTCCACGACTACTACTGGCGCGGTTGAGTCCGTGATTCCTACTGGTGCATGTGAGTTGATGAATAGATTTATGTAATAGATCACAACAAATCCAAACCACAGCACAGCAAACACAATGATTTATAGGGATCCCCAATCTTTGGGTATCCACTTTCCTTTGCCTAGTAGGAGATTCGCAACTTCCCACTTGAAAGTTGAGAAAATTGAAGTTCCTCAAGAGTTTGGAGATAATGTGCCGCCAGAGATACACTCAGCATCAAGCCCTACCCTCAGCATTTATAAATTGGTGGTTACAATGGCACTGAGAGCACAAAGATCCATTGGTGAGTTTTATCAACACTCAGAAAAAAGAGGCGGAGTTTCTTGTGGTTCTTAAGAACCAGATAGATCCAACACTTAGTTTCCTTCAACTTCTTGATGAACTGAATAAGTCTGAATCTCTGCATGTTCCTTGACATTGCTTCTTAAGATCCAATGCTTCTGAATCCTTCTTCTAAAGGATATAAGGACCCTCTCTCCAAAGCTGCCGTTGGAGCACGATTTCTTGTGATCACTTGGAAATGGATGCCCGCATAAGAAATCATTTTCAACCATTGCGGTCCAAGCCTAGCTAACTAAAGATTTGTTTGAGAGAATAAACAGTGTGCCTATATAGTCTTCATGGTAAGTTCTGGTTCAAGTGATGGCCTCGTAGTGGCCTGCCATAGATTTCATGTTAATCCCTCGCGTACTGAGATTTAGTCTATATAGGAAAATTTGCCTAAGTTCAGAATAGGAGAGAGGTTGGAGTAGGTGGAAAACAAGTACTTGTTTTGTAACTTGTTAAATTCCTAAGTGTCGACTCATGTATTTATGGTGTTAGAGTGAGCTTCCGAGACTTCCTGAGTGTCGACTCGCTTGTTTACTTAGAATATTCATGTTCCAAAGTGTCGACACTCACACTTTCTTTGAGTCAATGAGTGTTAGGCTGTATAAGTGTTGAGGTTGTGTGTCGAAATTTGCCCAAGTTCAAGTGTTGAATCGGTTGTGTGTCGACACATTGTGCTGAGTGTCGGTGTTGACTCTTTTGAAGGTGGACAAACTTAAGGTTTCTAGTCGAGTCACACTTGTATCTTATGGCGTTAGTGTGACAATTTCTGCCGAGGGCGACACTGAAGTGTCTACACATTGCATGATGGCTTCTTCACTGAGTGTCGACACAGCTCCTTGTGTCGACATTTTTGTCTGGTGTCGATCTGCATCCCAGGTGTCGACACAATGACTCAAAGTGTCGAGTTGTCACACAAGCGTCAATTTCCCTCTGGGTGTCGACAGAGAATAACAAAGTTAGAGAAATCATATGTTCAAACTCTACATGTCTTGTACCATACTTGAGGAAAAAGAGGGGGGACACAACGGTAAAAGCATGGTCCACATGAAATGGATTAGGAGGCGGAGGGCGAACCCTCCACGGACTAGCCTCCTGGGGCGATAGCAGCACGGGTCTCGACCCGCGGCTAGCGAGGAGGGGGCTGGCCGCCGGTCTCGCCCCGCGGGCAAGCCGCCTGGGGGAGAGCACGGGCTAGCCGCCCCTCTCGCCCCGCGGGCTCGCGCCTGGGGCAACCAACCACAGGTCCACAACAGCCGCCTGGGGCGAGAGGGCCTCAGCCGCTGGGGGCGAGAGGGCTGCGGTAGCCGCCTGCCGACAGCCCAAGGGGGGTGCAGCCGTCCCGCTCCACCTGCACCTAGACCAGGGGGTGCCGTATCCCGGCCCTCTACGAAGATGCCGATTGTCCTGTGCGACGGCGATCAGGGTTGTACCGGTGCTCATTTTTTTGTGGTTAGCAATGTTCGGGGTTTGGTGCGAGCGGCGGGGAGAACGTATTTTTTTAGATTGTAGGTAAAGGACTTTGGATATATGTGTCGCCAGAGATACATTTAAAAAACATATGTGGAAGTTGTTTAAAACAAAACATGGATTTTTTGCAATAAAGATGAGTAAAATCATTGATGGAAATGAATGTGCATTATTTTCCAAATTGCGTAGTTAAATTTCAAAGTTAAGTGATGGCCTATATAGATATATATTTATATATATATATATATATATATATATATATATATATATATATATATATGAGATCTATGTGAAGTAGAAATGGAAGGGCTAAGAAGTTAGTTTGTGGGGAGAATAATCCGATGGTTACAATAATACTTTTTTTATTTACTACCTAACACAGGCTATCCCTTAGTGAATCACATTTTATTATAATATTGACGGCAATAGATGAAGCATTGGTCCCACAACTCCCCTCCTGAAGTCCTCAAAATATTCTACGTCTTGAAAAATTGTGGAGTCAACGGCTGTAATACTTTGAAGATATGTGGCTGTAACACTTTGGAGATGTAGCTTTTAACGCATATATGATATAACAAAGGTGGAAATTGTGTTTGGTTCTGTTCATATTGGAAGATCCTTATACTAGTTCATTTTCAAGTATATGTGCTATGGATTCATCAGTTGGCATTAGAGTATCTTATAGAACATGTAAAATAACTAATTGTGCATTGCAGACATTTCTTTGGCAAATATATTGAGTAATATCAGGCATCATTGTCAATTTTTACAAGTACAGTTACCTTTGTCAAAAGCAAGGCTAGGATCTTGTATGACACCCATTTAGAATGTTAGTTGAAGAGGATCAAATATCAATAATGTTTGACTTTCTATTTGTTCAGATCAAATTTATTATTGCCATATCTTGTCTGAGGGAATTTTTTCTACTAATGTGTGTAGATCATAATGGCTCTAATCCCACAATTATCGATGGAAAGATAATAGCTGAAGACATAAGATTAGAAATTGCATCAGAAATACGCCATATGAAAGACTTGACTGGAAAAGTTCCAGGTTTAGCTATGTTGTTGGTTGGAAAGAGAAGAGATTCAGAATCATATTTACGCCATAAAGTAAAGGCGTGCGAGGAAGTAGGAATCACCTCCTTCTCTGCTGAGCTGCCTGAAGATTGCCCACAAGATGATTTGCTAAATATTGTGTCAAGTATCAACGAAGATCCATCAATTCATGGTATTCTCGTGCAACTGCCTTTGCCTAAAGTAATTTCCTTACCTTTTGATGTACGGTTGCGATACTTAATTTTTATTTTGCCAATCTGTACATAGTTTAATTGTGGTATACGTTCGTTATTGGAATGAGGAGCAATTAACTACTTTGAAAAAGTGGAGTAGCAAAGTCAAAGATAAGATTTTTTTGTAAGCAAAAAATATTTTATAAAAAATTACAAGGTAATTCAAGGGAAGAGTTTGATTATGTAATATAAATTAGTTATGGATTTACATCTGAACAAAATAAATGATAACCTTAAGATAAGGTGATGGAATTTAAAACATGAAATTTTTTTTTATTATTTTTAATAAGTAGCTAAGAAAGGAAAATTAGAATTATCTGTGTGTGCCAAACAGGATGTTATGATCGTAGATCCCAAAATTAGGTTGGGTCGGGCTGGGCGGCTTAGGCTTCATTTGGTTTAGCGTTTTCGGGCCGCGTTTGGACCAAACGCCACCGGACGGAGGGTAAGCAAATGCAACTCCATCTCCGTTTGCACCCGCAGCAAAGAGGAAACGTCCCCCCACCGCTCCGTTTCGACCCCCACCTCTCCCCCTCCGGTTCGAAAGCTCCGTTTGGTCCCGCTTGCTCCTCCCGCTACCGCTCAATCAAACAAAGCCTTAGTTGGTGATGAGAGACCATGGAAGTTCTCTCATCAAAGAGGTCTTGAGATCGAATTCCGGCCTCAACATTCCAACGCCAATGTTAAATAGATGCGGAAACGGGTTGTGGTGTATGGGCCGCGACCCTGTTACGGTACCCAGGCTGAGAATTGTGAGAATTGCCCAGGAGGAACCAGCCTGCCTGGGGCCCAGCCCGGCCCAGTTCGGTTCTGGGAGCTACAACAGTAACATAAAAGTGCACTTTTATGTTACGGTCGTAGCTCCCAAAGTTGGGCTTGGCCCCAGGTAGGCTGGTTCCTCCTGGGTAATTCCCACGATTCTCTCCCACAATTCCCAGCCTAGGTACCGTAATAGAGCCGCACCCCATACACCACAACCCGTCTCCGCATCTATTTAACCTGGGCGGCGGGATGTTGAGTCCGGGATTCGATCCCAGAACCCCCTTAGTCAAAATAACATATATTTCTTAATTTGTGTATGTTATGAATTTCATTGTTGTTTAAATTAAGTTTTATCTTCCATAACATGGATTCAAGTAGCGGCTTTACTGAAAATGACGAAAAGCTTTTTTGGAAATATGCGGCAAGAGAAAAACAAGTTAACGGAAGGAGGTGGAAGTATAAATTGGACATGTAATTTCTATGGTAAGTCTTACAAAAGTTTATACACTTGTGTAAAGGGTCATTTATTGAGGATCAAAAGTAGCGGAATCGGAGCATGTAATAAGGTTTCGGCTTCCGCATACAAGGACATGTTGAAGGAAGATAAAAATGCTCAAGAGTTTATTGAGCGAGGCCTTCCAAAATTTATACCGGTAGCTCCAAGTATTTCAAGTGGAGTTGAAAGTGTTGGGAGTGTTGGTGATAAGCGGAGAAGAAATGATGATCCAAACGATAGAGGAAATAATTCAATTTTTAGCGCATTCAATAATGAGGATAGAACTCATTTAGATGTTTTAATTGCTAGAGTATTTTATTCGGCGGGGTTGCCTTTCAATCTAGCAAGAAATCCTTATTGGAGGGAGTCATATTTTTTTCGCTAGTCATAATCTCGCGGGATACGTACCACCTGGATATAATTCTCTAAGAATCACATTGTTGTTAAAGGAGAAGATTGAAATTGAAAAAAGATTAGCTCGCATTGAAGGGATGTGGGTTGAGAAAGAAGTTAGTATTGTAAGCGACGGATAAAACGATCCACAAAAAAGACCACTCATTAATTTTCTCACAATAGCCAATTCAAAAGCAAGAAATTCAATTTTTAGTGCATTCAATAATGAGGATATAGCTCATTTAGATGTTTTAATTGCTAGAGCATTTTGTTCGGCGGGGTTGTCTTTTAATCTAACAAGAAATCCTTATTGGAGGGAATTATATTCTTTTACGCTTGTCATAACCTTGCGGGATATGTATCACACGGATATAATTCACTAAGAACCACATTGTTGTTGAAGGAGAAGATTGAAATTGTAAAAAGATTAGCTCTCATTCGAGAGATGCGGGTAAATAAAGGAGTTAGTATTGTAAGTGACAGATGAAACGATCCACAAAGAAGGTCACTCATCAATTTTCTGGCAATAGCCGATTCAAAAGCAATATTCTTGAAGACGATTAATTGTGAAGGTCAAACCAAAGAAAAGTATTTCATTGTCTCTTTGATCAAAGAGGTAATTTTAAAAATCGGATATGAAAAGCTTGTTCAAGTTATAGCAGATAATGCGGCGAATTGCAAGGGGGCGGTCCAACTAATTGAGAGTGAGTTTCCATTAATTTTTTGGACTCCTTGTGTGGTGCACACTCTCAATCTAGGTTTGAAGAACATATGCGCCGCTAAGAATTCAGAGAATAATGCGGTTACGTATGAACGATGTTCGTGAGTTATCCATATTGGTGATGATATCATGTTCATTAAGAACTATATAATGAATCATTCCATAAGATTAACTATGTTTAATAAGTTTGTGAGCTTGAAATTATTATCTATGGCTGAAACTCATTTTGCATCAATTATCATGTTAAAACAATTCAAACTTATAAAGAATGGTCTCCAAAGAATGATTATTAGTAATCATTTACTTCTATATCATGATGATGATATGAAAAAGACAAGATATGTGAAAGAGAAGGTCTTGGATGATGATTAGTGATTCCATTGAGTATATTTTTCATCTACCGCTCCAATATATAACAGATTCGCTTTTGCGATACAGAGATGCCTTATCTTCGTCTAGTATATGATATGTGGCCCATGTGGGACAATTATTGAAAGGGTGAAGTTGACTATCTACTCTCATGAGAGGAAAAAAGAAGATGTGTCTACCTTTTTTGAGGTAGCACATGCTATCCTTGTGGATCATTGAAACAAACATAACACTGCTTCATTGTTTTTGCATTCATTAAATCCAAGGTACTTATCTTTTTAATATATAAATTTATATTGTCTTTTGTATGATTGATTTTTAACTCTTTTTTTATTTCACTAGATATTATAGTGAACAATGGTTAGTGGGGGATCCAAATAGAGTTGCTGCTCATAAAGATCCAGAAGTTAGCAAGAAAAGAATTAAATGCTTGAAGAAGTATTTTCAAAGCTTAAAGGAGCGCAATGTGGTCTCTAAGGAGTATGCGGAGTTCATTGACAAATTGATGGATTTTAACGATTATGGTTCAATTCAAAATCGTTCTCTTTTAGATTCAAAGAATTTGTGGATAAATTATGGCTCGCGAAGATATTAGTACAACCATCATCATCTTCATGTGCCGAGAAAAATTGGAGTATTTACTCATTTATCAATTCAATGAAAAGGAGTAGAATGACACTACAACGTGATGCGGAGCAGAGACGAGGATCTGCAGTGGAGGATGAGTTTTGGGCCCGTTTGGGGTTGTTTGGTGACTTTCCATATATGGTGTACCCGGATCGACGATTGGACTCCGCAGATGTATCCAGATTCGCGTTGCGAATCGATTTGATATATTTCTTCATTATTTTGCGTTATATTTTGATGTATTTTAGTGGCCCCACCTCCGACCAATCATAGTCGTCGATGGTGGGATGTCCTAATTCTCCTTTTATTATAAATAGGTGGTTTGTGGGTTGGTTTTAGGCATTGCAGAGTTTGGTGAATAGAATTCCCGGATTACAGCGATCCCTCCACAGTGCCAACTCTGTGGAACCCTAGGTGACGACTCCTAGGTGTGTATCTCCTTCCCCAAGGTTTGTCTTAACCCTAAGCCTCTTTCCCCCTCCCAAACCCTCTCCCAAAGCCGCCCAAAACTCCCAAACTCACCCGCCAAATTGCTGCCCAAAATCCCTTTTCATTCCATTTCATTGTTCATGAAATTTACTATTCATTAGTATAGTTTTTCCCCCTTCCTACCTGAACCACCGTCGGCCTGCTGTTGCTGCCCCGTCCCTGCACAACCGGCCTTCAAGCTCCTATCCAGCCACTGCCTACCCCTTTCCAGCCCTCTATAGTAGCCGCCGCCCTTGACGCTCCTCCACAACCGCCGGCCCTAATACCCTAGCCCCTCCTCTTTGTCGCCAGCCTCCCCACCCCGTGGAACCACTTCCAACAGCCCTCCCTCTTGGTTTTGCTCGGATCTGGACAACTAAGTCCCGATCCTCTATTTTCTCATCACCCTCCCCACATTTCCTAACCCAAATCCGCTCCTAAACATTGGATCCATCCTTCCCTCACCCGGATCCACCCGTACATCGCCGGATCTACTTATTTCCGGCCTGTTTCCTCCCTCCACCGTTGAGGATAGCCACCTACATTGTTTTCCACGCCTCCGGTTTCGGATCGTTGAACGCGCATCTCTGGCACCGGATTCTTCAGTGTCTTGGTCAGCCCACTATTTGGTGAGATTTCATTATACTGGATTATTATTTTCAGCATATTTATATTGGATTGAATCTTATGCTTGTTGTGGATCTCTTGCATGGTACTTGTTTGTTAGATAATTATCGTGATTTTCAGGGTTTATTCGTCGTGCGCTCTAGCTTTGACCCCAACGCGGAGGAAAACCTAAGTTTGTTTCGCTTAAATAAATCATCTTTGCCTTGCTTTGAATATTCTGCGTGGGATGTTTTAATTTATTATCTAACTGTGATTTATCTGTCAGACTTGTTGCAAAGCATGTAGGGTGATGCATTCCTAAATCCGAAATTGATTTTTAATTAAATAAATTTGCGAGTCGACTTTCAAAATATGGCGGAGCCGGCAGTTTAACACGAATATTCTCAATTAATAACCGACCTAGGGTTCATATACGCGCAAGAGAACTAACGTTTGTCCGTATTTAGCTTTTGATCAGTTCTTCCACAAGCGCTTCAAGTGAGTGAATAAAAAAAACGTTGTAGGGAATTAACGACAAACAGGAGTTGATGAAAATATAGGCAAGCAAGCTCTGACTTAAAGGTCACAACATTTTAAGCATAAATAATATACTAACAATCTTGAGCGGAATGAGTAGTACAGGTATACCTCTAACCTTTGTAAGAGTCGGCTCTAGGGATGATTAGCAGGTCCCGAAGGAGTTTTTGGGAACTGACTCAGGCTATAGGAAACTGTCGGGAGTGAACAGGGGATTGTCGGGATGAACAAAGGTTCTTGCGGGAGTGTCGCAAGGTTGCTGGAGACTCGGTACTGCCGGGAGTTGCTGGAGGAGGGTTCGTCGGGGGTAAGCACGTCCACAGGTGGCATCGTCGAAGGCCACGAGTTGAAGACAACTCGGGCTGGACAAGTCGTCGTTCCCTTCAGGCGAAAAAAATCCCGCTGTCGAGAACTCCGCCGACAGTGGCCCGTGAGGAGATCGTCGGAGCCTTGGAAGGGCTCTGGCGGTGGCGGCGCTGGCCGGCGAAGTACGGGTAGGCGGCGTCGAGCGGGGGAGGAAAGTTGTCGGGGTTGGGAGTACGGGAAAGAGACAGTGAAACCGTTCTTCCCATAATTTTTCCCAGTTCTCTCCCTTTCGGGATAAGAGGGGGGTTTAATGAGACAAAATGAATGGGGGAGTTTCAAACATATTAATAACTGTCGTGAGCAATTATAATGATAATTGTTATAGGTTAAACATAATGAAAATGGGGGTTTCATCTATTGATGGCTGGTTAAAGATTGTGATAAATGCTGGTTGGGGGGAGGGCTTAAATGGAGCTAAATGAAGGGGTTACCTTTGGTTCTTTGGTGTTTAAGCTAAAGATGTCATGACTTTAGAGATTCCCTAAATGATGACTTAAATTGTATGACCTCTCACTTGCTTGCCTAAATTACCCCTACTCCTAATTTGACGGACCTCTTTATTTATGGTCTTATTGGCGGTCACACCAATAATCCAAACAAAAGCGCGCGAACGAGCGCGATACAACATAGACAAAAACTATAGTGCGCGAAGACATGTGCTACATAAATAAAAATATTGCAAATAAAATAAAGATGTAGACTCGGGTTGCATCATAGGGTTAGGTCGTTGTTTTTCCCCCGCCTATAGATTCGTCTTGCGTCACAACGTGTAGAAGATTTGATAAATATCTATAACAATTTTCGACTTTTTTCTAGAAGAGATCAAAAATACAATGGGAGTGTCTATATTATGGGGTATTGCGGACGATGACTTTGAGTCATTCTAGGATGTAGGTACACTTGAGATAGCTAATGTATCTCTTGATGAACCAAGGTTGAAGCTCTCGTTTATTGAAGAAAATGAAGTTGATATTATTGGAGAGAATGTTTAATTTTTAAACTTGATATTTTGCATGAGAATGTAAGGAAATAATGATCAATTGATGTAATGATGTGGACATGTGATATATTGTTCTTTATGGTGCTTGTTTCCTTAAATCTTCTTTATATTTTTATAGTATTATCTAAAATGTTATTTATAACATTATATGAAATGTTAATGATATATAATATAAGTTTGAAGTCCCGATTTTCGTATGTATGATCTATGTTGTAGTTTTATTAAAAAAATTGTTACAAGTCAATATATGTACAAATAGTTTGTTAGTTGTCTTATTCTTATATTAATTAATACTTATATTAAAATAATTAAAAATAATTAAATACGTTTCTCGTATCTTTTTTTTTTTAAATCACGTTTCCCGTATCCGTTCCTATCGTATCTCGTATCTCGTTTCCGTCCCCGTGCTACATAATTTTTCAAGACCTCAACGGAGAAAACTTTCAAACAAACGAATCCTAATTGACGGCACAAAAAGTTGGAGGTTCTTAACAATACTGGTAAGATTAATATTCAAGCTTATGGACATTTATGACCATACATGTCCAAGATCTTGAACAACACATAATGCGAGGTTATAGCTTGATGTTGACTCCCTACAATCTCTCGCACAAAAATTTCCTTGCACTCAAAGGTTATCATGCAAGCTTTATATGCTCATTGTGTCCTCTCCAAATTTTGTGTTATCTCGTAATGGGCATGTTGATTCGTCCATTGTTACGAGTCTCCACGATCCGTCGCCAATTATGTTTGCTCATATTTCATTATGAGTCTTTATGCATGTTATTTCAAGTTGTATGAGTCGAGCCCTTGTTTCGAGTAATTAGAGTCGCAATTTTTTAGTATTTCGCTCTTTTTTTTAGTTATTTACACTTATGCCACTTGTACAGTTCTACTGTTATAAATAAACCAATTGGATCATGTATGAGCCCAGAAAATGAATTGATCAAGTTTTCCTTCTCTCTAAGTTTCTCTCTCTCTAGTTCTCTTCTTCTCATTTCTAGGGTTAGGGTTGAGCAAGTCTCCTCTTCTTTCTCTCCCCTTACATTCTCCGTGGGTTGAGCTCGGCTCCCCTTGCATCTTGGCATCTACCGCCACCTCCGATGACTTTGTGAATTCCATGCCGATTAATTACACTTTAAGGCAAGAAACGAGGCAAACTTTTGCAAGACATTTTTCCCATCGAACTTTTGCATGACATTTTTCCATGCCGATTAATTACACATTCAAGATGGTCTTTTCTCAAATATTCAATTGATATGAATTAACAGTTGCAAGTGAACGGTTGTTCTATTACTGACTTGTCTGATCGTTAGTCTGTAACTGGTAAATTGTACTCTTCTTTAACTTGGTGTCCATCATCCGCAGCTATTGTGTGTGTGTAGCAAGTGAACTATCGTCTATTCCTTAATTTTATTTGATTGTTATCTTTATCCATATTTTTGGAACTAGGAAAGCTATAATGTACATTGTACATGTTGAAAACATCCCGCCTCTTTTGGCTCTTTAATTTTCAATTTCTCTTTACTCAAATGATAATATGCTTGGTACTTGGTGTTATACTAGAATCTCCTCATCATAAGTAGAGTAATTTAACCAATTTCGATGAAACTTCTTTGTATGATTTGCAATGGTTCTGCACTTTTGAACCAAATTGCTCACATTGCATGTTGGCTTCCAATTCGAATTGTTGATTCAAGCTCAGTAGGGATAGTATTGATGCCTTGTTGATCTTTCTTTTGAGTTGAGAAAACGATGCTTCACACTCGCTCCACGTAAAGTGGGTTGTTAGGGCATGAACTGGCCGAATGATTTCCAGGAATCTATATGGGCGCGTTCGTTTAGAAGGTTTTGAGAGGGTGGAATTGGTTTTGATCCAAAATCAATGCTCATAGGAATTGGAATTCTATTTGTACTTATTAATAGTGGTCGTAGTGTACAAGTGTATTTCTAATATTTTATTTTATATATTATTTGAATTTTTTTGTGATATCATGACTCAATGTTCATAAATTTGTTATACTAGTCTTTAATTTTAGAAGATATATTCATACTTAGCATGGATGAAAATATTTTTTTATATAGGAGATGAAAATTCGGTATTTTAAAATCTCCCCGACATTAGATATCCGACATTTAAAACTCAATCTGACATGTCGCCGATATCCTATATTTATAAACTTAGTCATAGAAATTGAAGTTTGAGTAATAAAATTCCAAAAAAGTAAGCAGTACATAATATCCAGAATTAAATTGTCAATTCAACAAAACAACGTCAATCCCATGAAAGAAAACATGATAAGTCGTAATGTCATTGGCCCTAATATATACTAAACAAAATACATAAGCAATAAGCTAATCTCCCAAATGCCAGCGTAGTCATACTTAATTTGAATGAAGGTATTTTAAAAAAAAATGTTAATCCCCTTCTTATCTTGAGTATGCATACCTATATCTTGATTTCTAAAAAAAAAAAAGGTTGCCATAAAATTGTCCATCGCTTTTTAAGCAATCAAAGGTCCTTTCGATAGAGATTAAAGAGTTCTTTGTAAGTTGTTGGACTATTTCCTTGAGCAAATTCTTGATGCGCCAATTGATCTGAGGCAGTGTATACTGACCCATTCTTGTACCCGTATCAACAAGATAGTATTTTTCCTACAGTTACATATGTGTTACCAAGTGTAAGGGTTCAATTGAAGAAACTTGTAAAAGATGAGTTTTACGTATTTACTAACCAGAACTTCAAAGCAATCCTCCCTTTCCGATGCATTGCATTGTACTCTTGAATATGACGATGACCTCTCATATTCGGGTAAAGCATATATGAATTTCATGTTAGCATCATAGACGTCTAAAATACTGATTGTGATGACTTGTTTTTGTTTGCGGTGTCTGCCTTGATCTTTTATTGGCACAATATCTCAATGCGTGTGTCATTTATAACCCCAACATAATCCTTAAAACTCCTCATCCATGTTCTTCTTTCTATTGTTTTTGGGAGTTTTATATATTCTTTAGGCTGCGTTTGACGTAACTTATCACAACTTATTTGCTCCTGTGAGGTTGAACAAAAACGTCATTGTCATAGAATGTATGTTTGGTATCATGAATGTTACAAAAAAGAAACTAGTTTGAGGCATAAGATTTTGATATGACAATGACATTTTTGTCCAACCTCATCGGTGCAAATAAGCCACAATAAACCGCGCCAAACGCAGCCTTAGTCATCTTTAGAATTGCCTTCAACACATTCTTGAAATGTCTACCAATGATCAGTGGAATGCAAATATGCTCCGCTGCCAGAAAAAAACAGCAGAAACAACCTAAACAGGTTGGTTTTCATTCTCTGTTGGATGTTAAAGGAACAAAAACCACACTTCTGTTCAAATGCCAACTCCGATAAGAGTGCAAGCTGACACATGACTTGGAATTCGGAGACCAATTTCAATACCTTCATCCCAAAACCGGCCAAACGATATGAATTTTGAAGGTGTCCAACAAAACTTCAGAGTTCTTTTGTCGATCGTGGCTTGTCGATCGCAAAAAACTTGAGACAGGCACTTGAAAATTTACTTCTTTCAGCTTGGTAAAATTTACTTAAAATTTCCCAATGATAGGTAAAATTTGATCCTCAGTTGTTTTCTGTTTACTTCAATTTCTTCTTTCAGATCTAATTGCAAGAAAATCAATCATCCTCCCCTTGCCATTCTTGACATGTTCATAATGTGCTCTGTCCAAAGCAGCATATGGACGAGGAGAGAGTTTTAAGCGCGATAAGCCTGGAGAAGGATGTCGATGGCTTCCATCCATTAAACGTTGGCAATCTTGCGATTCGAGGAAGGGAGCCTCTGTTCGTTCCATGTGCTGCCAAAGCTTGCATCGAACTTCTGCTAAGATCTGGCGTGGAGCTAATGGGAAAGCACGTGGCGGTTATAGGACGAAGCAGAGTGGTCGGACTACCTACATCCTTGCTGTTGCAGGTAACCCCTATACAAAACATTTAATGCTTTGGCGAACTGTGTTGAGAGGGCGGGTCTGAAGTAATGGCTTGGTGTCTAGGGTTTAGGGTTCAAGGCTTAAAAATTCTTTCTGTAGAATGAAAATATTGTTTTAGTCATCCTAAGAGAAGTTTCTCTTGGTGGTGAGGAATAGTGTGACAAGTTTCCCTAGAAAAGGCGCCAAGAGACTGAAATTTCTTTTTATGCATAAAGAATTCAATTTTAATTAATTTTCTCTCTTAAATACGCTCAAGAATACGGAATAAATTAATTATCCGCTAGTAAATGAGAGTATTTCAGTGTATTTAACTAGGAAAATTTGGGAGTAAATAGGCATCTTTGAGCATATTGTTGATCCAAAAAAGTAATGTAAATTAGATTTTTTTTATGCAAAATTTTTGTAGAAATACTTTATGCAAGTTGGCATAAAAACATTAATTTGGAACAAAACTAACACATTAATTCAATTGTATTTCCTGCATTAGGAAACACTGCTTTCTTTCTCGTGGGGGCTTTTTCGTGGGACATTTGCTTATCCGTGACAGGAGACTTAAGTTCTGTTTGGTGCGGCGGTGGCGGTCGTGAATGCAGTAGTTATGAACCGTTGTTCGTGAATGTTCAACCTCGTCTAAGGAACTTCATTCATTTTTATGTTCGTGAACGATCGATCTCACCTTTTTTTTTCTTTGTGACAGTCAGAATCATTGTATTGCCAAACATGCATTCTATGACGGTCGCATTTTTGTCCAAACTCATCGGAACAAAACATTGTGTCAAACGAAGCCTTAAGAGAACACTATGTCAAGGTGACGGGAGACTAAGGCTTCGTTCGTTTGTCTGCGGTCAAACTTCCGTTAAGTTTAATGTCATTGCCTCAATTTATTATTTTTGTAACATTTGTAGATTATGTTATTTGCTCCGGTGAGTTTAGGTCAAGACAAGACAAAAGGTTATGACCGCTACCAAGAAAATAAACTAGTTCTGAGCATAAAATGCATGAATTTTTTTAAAGTGAGGTCGGGTGTTGACAAACGACGGTTCAAGACCACCACGTTTACGACTGCCACCACTGCGCCAAGCAAAACCTAAGAGAAAATTCTATTAAGACAGAATATTTTTCCTCGATAAATATTGTGAAAGAAAAACAAGAGATTTAAGTCAAGTAAAATGTAGAAAGGATGAGACAGATACAATTTTGACGGTTGATATTCCACCACTCCTTTCAAAATGGTCACCCCCTTCGCTGTCACGCCGATAAATACTCGCGAAATACATGAGCTGGAGCACTGCTTTCCAAACTCCATTCTACAAACTAATGTGGTCTCCCCACAGAGGCATCATGCAACCATTCTACAAACTAATGTGGTCTCTCCACAGAGGCATCATGCAACCGTCAGTATGATTCATGCCCACTCGGAGAACCCGGCGAGCATCACCAGAGAAGCCGATGTCGTGATCTCGGCAGCTGGAGTTCCCAACCTGGTTCGTCGAAATTGGCTTAAAAGAGGCTCCGTTGTCATCGACGTGGGAACAACTCCAATCGAGGTAGGCGCTCATTCCTTGCTCAATTTCGCAGCCGCCTTGAGATCTTTGAGCTGTATGAGAATATTTTTGGCAGGACCCGGAGAGCGAAGACGGTTATCACCTCGCCGGAGATGTTTGCTACGAAGAGGCATTGCAGGTGGTCTCAGCCATCACCCCCGTGCCGGGCGGGGTGGGGCCGGTAACTATCTCCATGCTTCTTTCCAACACCCTTGACGCTGCGAAACGTGCGCGCGGCTTTAGTTGAAATGTTTCGGGTTGGAATCAATCCATAAATTGATCCCAATTCAAAATTTTGACCAGAATTAGAATTTCTTTTATTTCTATTTTTTAGTAATAAATGTACAAACATCGATACATTGTGAATATTAAGCATCAATCACTATATTAATAAACAATAATTAATCAAATAATAAATTAAATAATTGACAAAGCTTACACATGATAAGAATATTGAATTGTATATGCATCATTGAAACGATACACTATTGTTGTTTTAACTCAAAAATGAATTTAGTTTAGTTTTTACTGAAATTAAAATAAATTTATTTTGAAAAAAAAAAACTCTTATCATATCCTGTAAGATCACATGAGATCATATTGTATACCTCATCAAAGTTGTTTCTAGGGACCCGGTTTCTGTGGAGTTCGAACCTTTGGGGAAGGGGTGACCGCACACTTCTCCTAGCCAGCTGGATTGACCGAAGACTTATGATTCAAAATTGACCCAAGGCTCCAGCACGGAGGTCTCACCACACATCCAGAAGATCTTATAGTGGTTCTCCTCAGTCAATGCTGAGCTAAGGGTACCTCAGAAAGCTCTAGAAGATCAGAGAGTAAGAAAGTCTGACTTCTAAGGTACTCCCTTGGGCCTATTTATAGATTTCTAATCCTGACCTGCAAATAGTGTCACTCCGCTATTCAAAATGGCTATATGTAGCCCGATTGGCTCTGCCAACGGTTAAACTCCACTGTCCTGGAAGACTATTTGCACACATTTGGGGGCATCCAAGTAATTTTACTTCTGGTACCCGCTGGGCGAGTGGCCTATGAAGGAGTCACTTGCCTAAAGGGGCGAGTGTTGGGTAAGCCAGGTACTCGCCTCCGCGGCACCCCCATTATGGGTGAATGTGAGATCTAAAGACCTCCCGCCTAATACGGGCGAGACTTTTCGCGCCTTCTTCGGGCGAGAGCCACCCTGTCTGATGTGGGCGGGAACCCCTTCCCCCCCCCCCCCCCCCCCCCCCCCCCCCCCCCGGGCAAATGCTGTTCTGGAAGGGTCTCGCTCAACGCCTGCAAATAGCGAAACTTCACCTAACGCCAAGCTCTGAAAGCTTCGACAGAACAAAGTTTCACTCAACGCCAAGCTCGTCGACAGAAAGTTTCGTCAGAAAGCAGAACTAGCTTCACTCAACGCCAAGCTCAGAAAGCGTCGACAGAACTAGCTTTACTCAACGCCAAGCTCAGAAAGCGTCGACAGAACTAGCTTCACTCAACGCCAGAGGAACTGGCTCGCGCGGCTCGCTCGTCATGCCTGGCGGAAGCGGGCCTGCTCGGCAAACACTGGAAGGGGTCTCGCTTGCCTTCTTGAGCCCTCTCGCTCCTGAAGATCCCGCAAGGTACTAATCCTGGAGGGGGGACCCACTCATCGAATACTGGATTGTACAGGACCTAAGGTTCAATCTGAACTAAGGTCACACCTATGTAAATTGCCTTGTTTTTGTAAAATGTATATAATTATATCTTTATAAATCTCTCTCAAAAAGTTCTTAATCAAACAAACAAAATAATAGCAGCCCTGCGCACAAAGCATCCCCATGCAGCAAGGGTTTGGGGAAGGGTCTCACCACTAGGTTGAAACACGGGCAAATTTTAACCTGCATTTTTTGCAATAGGCTGCTTCTAGGACTCGAACCAATGATCTCAAATTCACACGACAACACCTTAACTGGTGCGTCGAGGCTCTCCTCATTCGAACAAACAAATCTATATAAATTGAATGAATTGAAACCAAAACAAGCAAATCTATTTTGCTAACAACAATGCCTTCATTGTCTGTAATTCCTTATTTTGTATGGATTGAGATCCTCTCTATTTTGGATATCAAATAGAGGTCCATTTTATGGTCATGATGGGTCCCATTTTCTATAAAGATGTATAATTTTTTGATTAAAGGGAAAATATAGGACGAGATTAGTAATTTGTAGTCACGAATTAATTTGGATCGTGAAATTGATACTATCCATGAGGAATGATGAACAGTGGAAGTGTTATTGTTGCCCAAGCATGAAGATACTCTTACACAATTGCTTACATTATTTTAAAAAGTAATATTTAGTTATTTAAACATAAATTTTACAAATATAATTTTATAATTAAAAATCAAATTTATTTTTCTTGACATATTGTTGGCTTGATTTTGCCTTCAAATTTTGGTGCTTTTGATTCACATTTGATTTCAAGTGCAATTTGTAAGATCAAATTGGAAGAAATTTTTTAAAAATGACACTAGAATATTATGCAACAAAGATATACTAATGTGTGGACAGGCTTTGTGGGAACTAAATCGGGCTGATATCGAGTCGAGTTCGATCAATTTTGGCTTGACTCAAAATCGAAATTTTTGACTCGAACTCGGCTCGAAATCGAAATTGATTTCGAGTCGAGTCGGCTCGACTCGAAATGGCTCGATTCCGAGTCGCCTCGAAATTAAATCGAGTCAACTCGAAATCGAATCGAGTCAACTCGAAATCGAATCGAGTCAGCTCGAAATTGAACAATTTTTTGTTTTATTCCTAGTTTGCTAAAAATTAAGTTTGGCAACGTATAAATTTAGTAAATGAAACACTTAAAACTTTCATTCTTTTTATTTATCTATAAATTTTATTATTTTTAATCTCAAAATAAGAATATATTATTAAATACAAAAATTTAATTAATTCGAGTTGATTTGAATCATATTTCTAGCAATTCAGGGCTGACACGAAATCGACTCGAAATTGGGTCTAGTCAAATTGAATCGACTCAAATTGAGTCGAATCAATTTTAACCGATTTCAATTCGGCTCAATTTTCAAACAATTTTCGAGCAACTTTCGAATTTCGAATAATATGCTCCACCCTAGAACTGAAGTTAGAGGTCTAATTACAATAAAAAAGATTTCCAACTCTCATTCCAGGACATCAATTCTGTCCAAATGAATGTACCCTAAATATATTTAGAGATAAATTTTGGGTCCATTTGGCACGGCGTGGATCATGAAGGCTCTATTTGGCACGGTGGTGACTGGTGGGGGTCATTTACATGGGGGTTATATTGTCAATGGTTAATACCCACCTAAGAAATTTCATAACATGATAATGGTTATGACCCTAACCAAGAAAAAGTTTACTTTTTAACATAAAAATGAATGGTGTTCCTTGGTGAGGTCGAACGTTATAACCACCGCGTTTAAGACCATCACCGCTGTGCCAAACAGAACCTTTATAAAACTACAATCAGAACGATGAATTGAATGGATACAAGTGTTAAGGCGGCCAAAAAAAATTTAATGTTCTCTAAATTGAATCGCAAGGAAGAGAATGCAAGATGGGCCAAATGACATTAATATTGGAAAACACTAAACTTATGAGTGATTATATTAAACAAATAATGAGAAACAAATGTTGCCAGGAATATATATATATATATATATATATATATAATATATATATATATATATATATATATATATATATATATATATATATATATATACAGAGGCGGAATTATTCATCGGCACACCCAGATTCAATTTTGGGAGAAAAAAATACAGGTTTTTTGACTTGGGCTTCATTTGGTTCGGGCGGTGGCGGGTCGATCCGGTGGGTGGAAGCAGAGTGTTCAAACCGGAGGGGGAGGTGGCTTCTCCAAACAGAGCTTTTTTTTGGCATTTCTCAAGGCGGGCGGGTGGGTGGAAATAGAGCAAACGCTGCCGAAGGTTCATTTGTTTACCCGCCTTCCGGCGGCGTTTGCCCCAAACGGAGCGGCAAAACGATGAACCAAATAGAGCCTTAATACAAACTTATAAACGTTATTTCTCTTCAATAATTCAACAAAACTCAAATAGAAAAATAACATGACTCGTTTCAAAAAAAATACACAAGATTGACTTTTTCAATCAAATGTCTCCGGAAGAATTGATAGTACTGCCAATTTTATAAATTTAAAATTTATACCTAATTATCAAAAATCCATTAATTAGATCAAATAGTCGTTACATTTTGAGACTTATTAAAATTAGTCAAATATTTTTAAAATTTATGTCTCAATAGACAATATTTATAAGTGATATTTTCATCAAATTGGCCTCATTTTATAATAAATTCTACATAGTTTTTTACATATAAACTGACCTAGAGAGCAATATAATGAAATTGTGATATTTACTACATATGTATACACACATACATAATAATTTCATTCTAAAATTTTTACGTTGAAAATATTATTAGATTTTTTAAAAAATTGTGTATACCCGTTTCTTTTAAAATAATGGTTCCTTCTACTTGCTCGTGTCAATGTTATAATCATACAACAAAATTTTAATTTTTTACATGGTGTCTGGACTGAATCAGAATCCTAGTTCCGCCACTTTATATATATATATATATATATATATATTATATATATATATATATATATATATATATATATATATTATATATATATATATATATATATATATATATATATATATATATATATATATATAAGACATGTAAATTATGCATTTGATTGCTCTAAATGATTCAGCTGGAGGAAATGTGTTGCTCTGCAACCCATGATTTCCCAGACTCCAGTTGAACCTTGCCAATCTGATACAAATTAAGAAAAATAAAAGAAATAAAATAAATTTTTAATGAGGGTTAACTTCCCTGCCAAAAAAAAGACAGCCATAAGATATTTACAATACCTGGGCGTTTTCAACGCAGACAAAATCCCTGTAACTGGCCTCCATTTGCTTGTGGGGGTTCCATAGCACAGCGTCTGGCCAGCTGATACAGTGATCAAACATAAAGAATGGATTTTTAAATTTTCTTCATAAGAGCGAGGAGGTGAGACGGCGGTCAGTGGGCCCATTCCTCATTCTGCGCCCAGCGAACGCCATTTACGCTCCGTTTCGTTGAAATAGAGCGGGGGGCAACATTGGCAGGATAAAAAATAGTTTTTGCAATTGGGAATCAAATCAAGTAATAACAGTTGTGTATAGAATTTGGATAGAGGTTGCATACTTGGTGTTTCTGATGGTTATAGTATCACCCAATCCATTTTCAAGCTGCAGTTCGTCCGGGGCATCGAGGTAGACGCAGTCAACAAATCCGGGGAAAGTGACGACGTCCCTGTACATATGAATATTGGTTAGACTCAACAAACTCGATAATTGCTTTGAGCATGAATAGTTTCGCTCGGGCTCGAAAATGGCTCGCTCGGAATTAGTTCCAACTCAACTCAGAAATTTACCAGAGATGTGGAATATAAACTTAAGAACAGAATGTAGGATGAAAGAATATTTGAAAATCCTAACGTACAGCCATATGAAATCATCTTTTAAGAAGACATGATGATCTGAAAGGCTAAAAAATGTAACTTGGTTAATGTTTTTCTACATGATACTCAAGAATTTTGATTTTTATCATCTTTTTAAACTTGGAAATTTCATTGCTACAAAAATAAGTGTGGCCAAAACATTAGTAATAGTACAGATAAATATGTATTCTTATTTATCAAAATGAAGGCATCAAAATATGTTAATACTAGCGTTTGTACGCAGGGCCCTCCTTGCTCAGTGTGCGACCGCACCATCATTCTGTCATTGCTCAATGTCCTTCATAATTTGTGCGGCAAAAAAATGAAATTGAACATGAGATGTCAAGTGACTATCAGGTATTGTCACTACTGCAGACTGCGTAAGGGAAGGCAATGCACACAATTGCTTGCATGTTTGTAGAGAGAGAGAACACATTTTATCCTTGACTTCATGGCACTAAACTAATTTCAGAAACAAAATTTAATAATTGTGTTACACGAAAATGATGCAGAACATTGAAAGCAACGGTTAATTTGCTACCGCCTTAACGAGAGTCTTCAGCTTCGTTTGGCACGGCGTTTTTGCGCCGGTGAGTTTGGACATGTAGAAAGAGCTCAAAATCTTGTATATATTTCTTGTGTATGTAAATACAAGGAGAGAATACAGATATATAGGCGAGAAAAGAAGAGAGGAAGTCATATACAAGTTGTGGGACTAATAAGAGAAAAGGGAAAAGATCAAATACATCGGCCCAATAATAGGCTTTTTTACATGGGCTTTTCTAACACTCCCCCACAAGCTGGAGCGTACAAATCGTATGCGCCAAGCTTGGACAAGCACTGATAGAAGAGAGTACTGAAAAAAGCATTTGTGAGGACGTCCGCAACTTGTTCTGACCCCGGAACATGCTTCAGGTCGAGTTTCTTCATTTGAACCTTTTCCCGAATGAAGTGGCAGTCGACTTCAATATGCTTTATTCTCTCGTGGAATACTGGGTTCTTGGCTATGTGTATGGCAGCCTGGCTGTCACAGAGGAGGAGAGCTGGGGAAGGGAGCTTTACATTCAGATCGGTAAGAAGACCTTCAAGGCAAGTTAGTTCAGAAACCACAGACGTCATTGCCCGGTATTCTGCCTCAGCTGATGATCGAGCAACGACTGCTTGTTTCTTGCTTCTCCAAGTAATCAAATGTCCTCCAAGATATGTGCAAAAAGTCACTGGTTCACCGTCGATAATCAAGGGAACCAGCATAATCGGCATCAGAATACGCCACCAACGTTGGAGCTGAAGATGAGGTTTTGTAAACCAGACCTTGACCAGGAGCCGTTTTAAGGTATCTGAGAATGCGTTCAACAGTCTGAAGATGAGATCTTCGAGGGGTATGCATGTATCGACTGATAATACCAACAGCGAAAGAAATATTTGATCTGGTTACCGTGAAGTAGATCAATTTCCCAACGAGACGACGATAGTATTCTGGATTATGGAGTAGGAGATTTGAGTCATATGTCTGATCGCACAACTTGTGATTTGCTTCCATTGGGGTGTCAACTGGCTCACAGCTTGACTAACCAGCATCTCGAAGGAGGTCGAGGCAATACTTCTACTGAGAGAGGACGAGACCGTCTGGCCGTCTAGGCAACCTCAAGCCCCAAGAAGTACCGAAGGGGCCCCAAATCTTTGTTTGAAAAACAGTGCTCAGGTGTAGTTTGACCTCATGTATTCCATTCGATTCGTCTTCCGTAATTATGATATCGTCAACATAAACTAACAGAAAAATAGTTCTCGTTGTTCGGTGACTAGTGAATACCGAGAAGTCTGTCGAGCTTCGAGTAAAACCAACCTCTCGAAGGGCCTTACTGAATTTGTCAAACCACGCCCGTGGGGATTGTTTGAGACCATACAGAGCCTTCGTCAGACGACAGACCTGAGACTCCCCCGTGGTCTCAAACCCGGGAGGTTGCTGCATATAGACCGTTTCTTGGAGATCGCCATTCAGAAAGGCGTTCTTAATATCGAGTTGGAATAAAGGCCACCGGCGATGGACAACCACGGAGATGAGAACTCGAACGGTGTTGAGCATGGCAACTGGAGAAAAGGTTTCTTCATAGTCGAGCCTTTTGTTGTTGGATGAAGCCACGAGCCACCAGACGAGCTTTCAGACAGTCAATCGCACCATCAGCAGCATGTTTGATAACATAAACCCATTTAAACCCAACTGGTGTGCGACCCGGAGGAAGGGGTACAAGAGCCCATGTCTGGTTAGCCTAGAGAGCAGTCATTTTCTCTTCCATGGCGGCCCGCCATCCAGGATGTTGTACCGCCTCCTGCACAAAGTTAGGAACCGAAATCGAGGAAAGAGAAGTATCAAATGTGTGGAGGTGAGGAGAGAGGCGATGCAAGGAGACACAGTTTGCCAGAGGATGAACAGTGGAGGCAGGTACTTGATCAGCAGGGCGCGGAGTAGTTGAGGTCGAGGCCGACTGCAGAGGGGCAACAGAGTCGGACGGGCGGCGAGAGTAGACACGGTTGACAGGTGGCCTGGAGGGGGCAGGAGTCAGAGCAGGTGGTCCCAGTTGTAGAGGTGTAGTAACGGGAATAACAGGTCGTGTGAGGAGTGGTGGTAGAGGTTCCGACATGGAAGGAGTGGGTAAGGGAGCATAGAAGAACGGTTGATCTTCCTGGAAGGTAACATCTGTAGAAACGGAAACCTTGCGGGTAGCGGGAGAGTAACAGACATAGCATTTCTATGTACGTGAATAGCCAACGAAGACATGTTTAGTGGCCCGGGGTTCCAACTTGTCTGTGGACGGACCCAGGCGGTGGACATAGCAGGTGGAGCCAAAAACCCGAGGCAGGAGAGGGAAAGCCGGAGTAGAGGGTAAGAGGAGGCTAAACGGAGTAGCATAGTGGAGGACGGAGGAAGGGAGCCGGTTGATCAGGAAGCACGCAGTAGAGACCGCAAAGTTCTAGTAACTCTTGAGTACATGCATTTGAAGCATGCGAGAGCGGGCAACATCAAGCAAGTGCCGGTTCTTCTGTTCGACAACGTCGTTTTGCTGAGGTGTGTAAGCACATGATGTTTGATGAATAATCCCGAATTCAGAGCACAAGGCCGCAAAGCCGAGGCTAGTGTATTCGCAAGCATTATCGGTGCGTAATGTTTTGACGGTAGCGTTGAATTGCGTACGGTTTTCAAGGACAAAGGCCTGAAAGACACGGGGAAGCTCGGTACGATCACGCAGTAAGTAAAGTCACGTTGTGCGAGAGTAGTCATCAATAAACGTGATGAAATAGTGATAACCAGAAATACTAGTAACTTTTTAAGGACCCTAAATGTCTGAATGCACAAAATGAAAAAGGAGCAGTGCTCCGGGTACAATGTGCAGGAAACGAAGAACGCGGCTGCTTGCCTAAGATACAAGATTCGCACTTAGTATTTCCCTCAATTTCTGTCCTTATTCCATATTATCTAGCAATATTTTCCTGAGTAATTAATGCATATATTCTCTGAATATAGCCGTTAGTGGCAGCATTGATTATGGTCTTCATCAGGTTAAATATTTGCATAATTAATTGGGACAGTTGGTGTTGAAGCCAGGAAAAATCCCAACCTCGGAATTCGGACCAAAGCCGCCTAAGGTTACTGGCTCAGAAGCTAGATCAGATGGCAAAGATGACAAGAACGAAGAAACAGGTCAAACAGGACTCCAGATGTTGCGGCAGGAAGGACCCACCACGTACACGGATGCTCGAAAGGAGCAGCCCCTTCTCAACCAAGGATGGCCGAACTGGATACGAGGGAAGCTAGCTGGCGAGGTCGCAAGGTCGCGACTTGCTCTCCAAGGAAAAGGAATTCAAAGATTTAGCTAGTATCCCGAAACAGAAGCGCGCGAGTATCCTACCGAGGATTTCAAGTGCTCCACCTCGTACCCCTGGGGTCCTATTTATAGGCAAATGCAGGGGGAGGGGGGTCATATTTATACCCCACCCCTCTGGCGACTAGGCGACTTCCAGGGGAACTCGCACAAGCTGGGCGAGTATCTCGCCTAGTCGCCTACCTGGCGAGTATGCGGGGGGAGCTCGCCTATACTGGCTCAGTCCTTTTGCGATCTTGAATGCTGACTTTGACTCCTGCCTTGACTTGTTGACCTTGACTTCTGCTGACTTGACTGTGGTAGGACCCACTTTCGACGAATACGGGTTGTACACAATCCCCGCTCTTTCGGAGCGACATCGGAGCTCGGAAAGAAACATCCAACACTTATTCGGCGAGCTGTTTTGCTGAGTATATGGGTTGCTCGCCTCTTGTGACTGCATGCCGATCTCTATAAATAGGGGGGCCTAGTTCTTTAGCCGGATCTTCAAAACTCGGTAATAATGTCGAAAGCTGAGAAGTTTCTTCATGATAGCCTCACCGCGCTGACTGGCGCTATTGGCGTCACTAAACCGAAGCGACCGCGCGAAAAGGATGTCGCCGCCAACTTACCCCCCCCCCCCCCCCCCCTCAAGAAGAAAAAGATTAAAAAGTCCAAGAAGAAACACGTCTCCGGTGACGGTAGCTCGCCGCCACCTCTTTCCCAAACCGCGGCTTCCACCAGCAACCCCGTGCGCTCTGCCAGTACGCAACAGTTGCTCAGCGACCTGGGTCTTGACGACCTCCCCAATGTCGCCGCGTCTGATGCGAGCCTCCTCGACTCGCTCGACATCCCTGAGCTCGCCACGACCCTGGCCCCGGAACTCGCGTCCACTCCGGCACCACAGCAGTTTGAAGTCGTCGACCTGCCAGGTTGTCTTTTTTGCCGAGATGATTTCCTGTTCTGACGGTTGTTTCTATTGCTTGCTAACTTGACCATGATACTCGCAGATTCTCCCTCGGGGGGTGTTGGCGCGGTTCTGAATGTCGCCCCGTTGAGCTCCGCGCCGCTGGTCACCCTTCCTGCCGGGAGACAAGTAAAGACCGCGTACACGATGCGGATCAATATTGGCGCCAAAAGGACATCAGAGTCCTTGGTTCCTTCAGCGAGCAAGGAACCTTCGTCGAAGAATCTTCCGCCGAGGAAGACGACTCTGGCGAGCAAGGATCCTTTGCCGAAGGACCCTCTGCACAAGAAGGATCCGCCGGCAAGCAAGGGTCTCCCGACGAGTTCTGCGCTGCCTGCGAGAAGTTCTGCTCCGCCCGCCGCGAGTTCTGCACTGCTTCCGGCGAGGTCTTCTCGGTCTGAGGGGAGCTCCTGGCTACCCCCGCCGCCGCCTCTTACAAACGTCGCCACCATCCAGTCGGTGACCGCATCCTTGCCGCTGCCGCCGCCTCTGGTCGCGCCTTCTCAAGTCGCCACGACGCGACTTCCTCCGCCTCCTCCGCTGAAGAATCCTTCGCCACCGGCGAGTTCATCGCTTCCTACGCCTCCCTCACATCCCGCGGTCAGTAAGCCGGTCAAGCCGCGGCCGAGCTACTTCCCGCCAAGAGGCGCAGATTCTGGACAAGGGGGGCGCGGGCAAGGCAAGGCGGCCGAGCTCGCTGGTGGGCCATCTTCAAGCCGGCGAGATGAGCCAACTCGTGGATCCTCTCCTCGCCGATCGAGGTTTCCTCGCAGCGGTATGTATCGCTATTGATGTGTATAGTGCGGCTATGTATCTTTGTCTAATCTGGCGACTTTCATTTGCTGTCAGATCGGCCGGCGACTCCAGGGTCGGCCTTCATCGATGCCATGGGGTTACCATACATGGAATATCGTCGTGCTGCCGCTCGCGCCTACTTGGAGCTGGAGAGCAAGTTTGACCAGCTGACGATCTGCGAGCCTCATCGCCGAATATCATCGTTGGAAGTGCGGATGGCGAAGATGGAAGAGCTCAAGAGTACGCTGGAGAGCTACGAATCTCGCTTCACATGGTAAAGGAGAATGATCGTCAGCTGGCGATTAACAATCATCGCCTCCAGCTCGTCCTTGACGAGGTTGCCGGCATTCGCACGAGTATGGGCTCTGTCGGCCGGTTGACGAGGATGGAGGAGCAGTTGCGGCTCGGCGATGACGCGATGGCGATGGCGACAGAGCATTTCCGACGAGCGCGCGAGATGGGTTGGGTCGGGCGACATCCTCATCCCCCAGAGAGGCTTAGGCCTTGGAATTTTTTCTCTCTTTTTATTTTTCTTCTATTTAGAACTCGCCAAGTGCGGCTTGATGAACGTTTTCTGATTTTGTAATAAGCGAGCTTAGATCTCGCACCATTATTTATTTTTCTTTGTTTTCAATGTTTGTGCGACATCTTGTCTGGATTGTGCCGAGTTTGTTCTGCAGGTTGCGATCATGCTTTATCTGTTCTGTGCGACCTGCGCAACGGAGTCGGATTACTCGCTTAGGGCGCGACTTGGTCTGATACTCGCCGTAAGGGTTATATACCCCCCCCCCCCGGCGCCTATAAATAGAGGGGGTAGGTAGGACATAAGTACGCTGTTGCGCTTTTGAACCCCTAGCTCGCGAGTATCTTTTCCTGCTCGCGTGCTGCATCTTTGCTTTGCTCCTCGCTATTCCTTCTTCTTCTCCACTTTAAAACTCGCAAGATGGTTGGAGATGACGCCAGTGCTCGCCGCCAAGCCCATGCCGCCAACTTTGCGGATGCGGCTTTCAAGAAGTCGATCACCGGCGAGCGCGACTTAGAGAACTTTAGGGAAAGGCTCCTCCCCGAGGGATACTCGGCCAGGCTCCCGAGCCATAGCGAGCGACTCAACACCTTCATCGAGAGTGCGCTGGTCCTTCCCCTTCGACATTTTGACGCCGGCCTGCGACTTCCACTATGGCCGGAGTATTGTGATATTCTCTGATACTTCGGCATAGTCCCCGCGCAGATCAACCCCAACGGCGTCGCCATCATTATGGGGTTCCTTTGCTATTTGCGCGAGGAGAGGATCATCTTCGATCTTTCCGTCTTCCGCAAAATATTCGCCTTCGCCGCGACTGTCGAGGGCGTGGTCTATTTTAGCAGCCATGTCTGTACCCTGGTGGGGACGGCAAATAAAGTACATCGCTGGAGCGAGATGCTAGTCGTCGTTGAAGGCGACTTTGGCGACGTCCGGGGAAGGCCGCACCAGCCTGCTGATGTCCCCTTCCTTCCACCGATACTGGAGGGTGTGCGCAAGCAACTCGTTGAATCGTTCCGAGGTCGCCGGTTCGATATTATCTTTTGGCGACTCAACGTCAATACGTTGTTCGAGGTTCATTACAATGAAGGTAAGTCTTAGTAAGGAACATCTGTTGCATACTCGTCGCGATAGTTGTTTGTTTACATTACTCGGCCTTTTGCAGAGCCAAACGAGCTCCCGGCGAGGCCGCTCCCTCCAGCCAAAGAAGTCGCCACCTTGCTTTTTGAGCCCCACTCGCCGGCTGATATCGGAGAGAAGAAGAAACTCGCCAAGGGCAAAGGCAAAGCCAGGTCGCCGGGCCCCGCGACCAAGAAACAGAAGGTGTCGTCGCCGCATCTTGACGACCTGGATTCGTCGCTTCATGCTCGGCTTCCCCACTTCCACCCCAACTTCAACCTGAGGCTGGACGCGGTGGACGCCTATGGTCGCTCGTTGGTGACTTGGGCGGCGGACGGGCATCTGGTGACGCTGAGCACCAACCTCCCCTCTTGGGCGGAGGAAGGGGAGGACAAGGGGGAGGCCTTTGTCGTCCTCCATGCGATGTATGGGCGAGGCGACGCCGAGTCGATGCTGGATCTCAGCGAGGAGGAACTCGCACAGCAGGCGGCCTGCTCGCTCGCACGAGCCGTCGAACTAAATCATTTCACGGCGGGGAGGATGCTGGAGAGGACGAAAGCCTTGAAGATCGTCAGTAAGAAGGCGATCGATCTCGGCATGGAATCTACTCGCTGGCGAGATTATGAGGTAAGTTGCCTCTACGCGCGATGTCGATGTCGGCCCACGTGATTCTTTTTGCTGACTCCATTCTTTGTCGCAGGCTGCCGAGATGGAAACCGCCAAAAAGCTCTCTATGAGTATGAGGCGGAACTCGCCAAGTCTCGGGCTGATCTGGAGGCAGCCCAAATCCGCGCGGCTGAGATGGAATCTCGCCTGACCATTTTAGAAGCCGGCGCGAGTTCCTCTGCTCCTCAACCGCGGCCGGAGGACGATCCTCACTACGCCATCAAGCGATCTCGCATCCTGTGGGAGGAGAGGTCGTCGGTCCGCCGCGAGATAGCCCGCGCGGCAGGCAACGTCGTGCTTGCGAGGCTGAGGATTAGCGGGAAGCTCGACGAGGGGGAGAAGGTGTTCACAGTTGACGAACTCATCCCTGAGCTACTCGCCAAGACAGTCTCATCAGATCGCCTGCCTTCACCATTGTCGAGTTTTGGCAGCAGCGACAGCAGCAGCGGCAGAAGCAGCGGTAGCGGCAGTGGCAGCGGCAGTGGCGAGGAGGAAGATGATGAAAGTGGCGAGGAAGAGGACGCCGATATTGGAGATGAGGAATATCGGCCTGATACTGGCGACGATGAGTCCTAGTTGCTCGCTGATATTCCTCATACTCGCATGATAGTCGTTAGAGAATTTTTGTAACCAACACTGTAACTTGTAAAATTTTGAAATATTAATACAAGTTTGAATTACCACATTGTCGCCTTTTTTCCTTCTCGCATGCTTGTTGATTGACGATACTCGCGAGGCTCATAGGCTCGGGGAGAACGAGTGCTCAAGACGTTTACTCGCACGTCGATATTGTTGATAATCGCGTAGTTGATACTCGCACGACTGGAGTCGCTCTTCATAACTCGCACCCCGGCACTCGCCCGTAATTACTCGCCATGCCATACTCGCACTTTGCTATGTCGTACTCGCATATTCGCCGATGCCGGCGTGCATACTCGCCCCAATGCTGCTCGCATCATCCCACCGGGAAACTTGGTCTAACTCGAGGAGGTCGTTGGCCAATGCGCAGGAGAGGTGCTCGTGCAAGGATTTGGACTTACTAGGACTTGTCACTCGAGGACTTGAACATTGTTGGAGTCGACAGCTCTCAGGAGTCTTGCTCAACTGGAGTGGTGTAGGTCGACTCGTGGAGGCAAGTAGTCGGTCTGCAGGAGAGGAGCTCGTACAGAGGTCTCGGACTACGGCATCACTCCAGCGAGGAACTCGATCTCACTCGAGGAGGTCTGTGGCCAATATGCAGGAGAGGAGCTTGTGCAGGGACTTGGACTTACGGGGACCTACCACTCGAGGACTTGAACATTGTTGGAGTCGACAGCTCTCAGGAGCCTTGCTCAACTGGAGTGGTGTAAGTCGACTCGGGGAGGCAAGTAGTCGGTCTGCAGGAGAGAAACTCGTACAGAGGTCTCGGACTACGGCATCACTCCAGCGAGGATCTCGATCTCACTCGAGGAGGTCTGTGGTCAATATGCAGGAGAGGAGCTCGTGCAGGGACTTGGACTTACGGAGACCTACCACTCGAGGACTTGAACATTGTTGGAGTCGACAACTCTCAGGAGCCCTGCTCAACTGGAGTGGTGTAGGTCGACTCGGGGAGGCAAGTAGTCGGTCTGTAGGAGAGAAGCTCATACAGAGGTCTCGGACTACGACATCACTCCAGCGAGGATCTCGATCTCACTCGAGGAGGTCTGTGGCCAATATGCAGGAGAGGAGCTCGTGCAGGGACTTGGACTTACGGGGACCTACCACTCGAGGACTTGAACATTGTTAGAGTCGACAGCTCTCAGGAGCCTTGCTCAACTGGAGTGGTGTAGGTCGACTCGGGGAGGCAAGTAGTCGGTCTGCAGGAGAGAAGCTCGTACAGAGGTCTCGGACTACGACATCACTCCAGCGAGGAACTCGATCTCACTCGAGGAGGTCTGTGGCCAATATGCAGGAGAGGAGCTCGTGCAGGGACTTGGACTTACGGGGACCTACCACTCGAGGACTTGAACATTGTTGGAGTCGACAGCTCTCAGGAGTCTTGCTCAACTGAAGTGGTGTAGGTCGACTCGGGGAGGCAAGTAGTCGGTCTGCTGGAGAGAAGCTTGTACAGAGGTCTAGAACTACGACATCACTCCAGCGAGGAACTTGATCTCACTCGAGGAGGTCTGTGGCCAATATGCAGGAGAGGAGCTCGTGCAGGGACTTGGACTTACGAGGACCTACCACTCGAGGACTTGAACATTGTCTTTCCTACGGCTTCAAGAGTTTGAAAATGGATTAAGCGCATCAATATCTTTGAGCAAGAAGAAAACATAAATCGAACAACGATCTTGTCGACGTCGAGTTGGGAGGTTGGCGTCCAACCCTGTTCCTGATAGTTCCTCCAGTCGGAGGAGAGATGCAATCGGGGGTAGCTAGGCCGACATGCAAGGGAGAAGCTGATCTCGGCCGTCAGTGCAGGGGTCTGGTCTTACAAGGGCGCTTATATCTCGAGGCATCGTCCCATCGTCCGAACTGGGTTATCCACGAGAAACAGGTCGAAGGCACGTTTCCCAATCCAACCGCTGCGATCGCTCTCAGCTCTGCCAACTGGCTATAAGCGCAAATGCAAGAGCGAGTGGTTATGTCTTTCCGAGGGTCCTCCAGGACGCACTCGCGACTAACATATTCCCTTGGGCCTATCATGACTCCCTGGCTACTGGAGGGAAAGCCTGGCCAGGTTGATCCTTCCTCAAATCCGAGAGGTTGGGGTCCAGACCTGTTCCCGCTAGTTCCTCCAGTCGGAGGAGAGATGCAGTCGGGGGTAGCTAGGCCGACATGCAAGGGGGGAGCTGATCTCGGCCGTCAATGCAGGGGTCCGGTCTTACAAGGACGCTTATATCCCGAGGCATCGTCCCATCGTCCGAACTGGGCTATCCAGGGGGAACGAGTTGACGGTCAGCTTCTCGGATCGATCTTGAAGCAAAACCTTGAGTTCCCAGAAAACTTGCGATAAAAATCAAGATGAACAGCAGAAGAATAGTTGTCATTGCATATATGTAAAAGTATGTATAAGCAAAATACATCATTGGCCGCTAAGGATAGAACCTTTTCAGGTCATCCCCGCTCCAAGTACCTCTCAGCTGCTCTCCAACTTGATCCTGGAGATAATAGCCCCCGGTGGCTAAGGCTTCTTGGATAATGAAGGGACCTTCCCAATTTGGATGCAGCTTGCCCACTGCTACTCCCCTTCCTGCGGCGTCCACCTTCTTCATAACCAGATCTTCGGCGAGAAAATGCTTTAGGCGGACATTTTTGTCGAAGTGCTTCGTCATGCACCGCTTGATCTCCTCTTGGCGGATGGAGGCCAAGTCGCGAAGCTCTTCCACGAAATCCAGTGAGAGTCTTTGGGCGTCCTCATTTTCCAAGCGTCATTCTTCGCAGCCATCTCCAGCTGCTATAACTCTCGGGCTCTGAATCTCGAATTCCACTGGGATGAGCGCCTCAGACCCGTGGGATAATTTGAAAGGAGTTTCCCCCGTGGCCGAGTTTGGAGTTATTCTCAAAGCCCAGAGAACCGAAGGGAGCTGCTCCGCCCAATTGCCCTTCAAGTTGGTGACTTTTTTCTTCAGAAGGTTGATGATCAACTTATTGGCTGCCTCCACTTGTCTGTTGCTGCGAGGATGATGCACAGAGGCGAATCGAAGATCCGTCCCTAGCTGCTTGCAGAAGTCCTCTAACTCCAAACTGGCGAACTGCGGCCCATTGTCGGTGACGATGGTGTTGAAGTATTAAACCGGGCGGCCTTGCGGTCTGATCCAGCGGTTTGTTGACCGATCGGTCTGGCGGTCTCACTCTGAAGCCTGGAGACCGGGCGGTCTATCGGTCTCCCATTGCGGCCTGTTCTATCCTGCTGGAGTTGCCGAGCGGTTAACCCATCTGTCTAACCGCGCGGCCTGTGCGGTCTCCTTTGTTTCTAGCCGCTCAGTACTGTAAATGTTTAGTCTCACATTGTTTGTATACTCTCTCTCATATCTCCTCCATTCTATATAAGGGAGGTCATACCTTTGTAAATGATATCTTTTTTGGATAATAAAATTTCAATTATTCAAAAGTCTATCCGTTTGTTATTTCTTATTCGCTACTTTCTACATGGTATCAGAGGACACGGTCGTTTCCTCCTGATTGTGTGCGCTCAGCTTGTTTTCCGCTATCCGCGACCTGTCTCGCGGCTTGCCTTCTCGTCTGTCCGCTGCCCTGTTCGCGCGGCTTGTTTCTGTCCGCTGCCCTGTTCGCGCGGCTTACTTCTCCTTGGTTCTCTTCTCCTACTGCTTTTCGTCGCCGCGACCTGTTTCGTTATCGCCGCGACCTGTTTCTTGCCTCTCCGACTTCCTAGTCGTTGCGGTCTGTTTCTGTTCGCCCGGCCTGCGACTTGTTGTAGTCGCTGCTTCTTACCTCTTCTTCTCTTCTGTTCGCTCGGCCTTTTCAGTCCGCGCGACCTCTTCCCCGCTGTGCCTTTGACTGTTTTCTAGCCGCTTGTGTTCGCGCGGCTTCCTACTTTTTTATCCGCTGCGGTTTCTTGCTGTGTTCTATGACTACTTCCGGACTCACCACTACTCCTGCAGCTCCTTCTCCTCCTCCTCCTTCGGGCAACCTTGACACCGTTTCTAAGCTTGTTGGCTCCAACTATCCCGATTGGAGCGTTTCTTTCACTTTTCTCCTTCGCTCTCAACGCAAGCGTCATCACCTCACCGATGACCCTCCTCCTCGTACCTCTCCTGAGTTTGATGACTGGGATGCGAGTGATGCTGTTGTCCGCACCTGGCTGGCCAACAGCCTTTCTGATGAGTGCCTTCCCGTCATTCGCCATGATGAGACGGTCAAGGCCGCCTGGCTTCACCTCGCTGCTCTCTATTCGAAGGGGGGCCAGACGTCCCGCATTTATACTCTCTATGCGGACCTCTTCGCCCGCCCTTCCATGTCTCCTGCTGCAGCTTATCAGCAGGTTCAGGCTCTTGGTGCTGAAATCCTCCAGAATCGCCCCTTCTCCGCGGACTTGGCCGACCAGCACAAACACTTCCAGGAACTCCTGGTTGTTTGTTATCTTCTTCGTCTTCCCGATTCTTATGATATGATCCGCCAGCAGATCTTGGATGAGGCGGAATCTCCTACTTTGGATGCCACTGCGGCTCGCATTGCCGCTGTTACTTCGCTGCTCCAGCGGCCTCTGTTGGCCTCCCCCCCTTCCCAGGACTCCTTTGCTCACCAAGCTCAGATGGGGGGACCTAGTAGCCGCGGCCACTCCGGCGGACGGGGTTCATCCCGGTTCCTCTGCTCTCACTGTGGTCGTACCGGCCATTCTGTTGACCGCTGCTGGCAGAAACATCCTCATCTTCGCCCTTCCGGTGATGCTCCTTCTTCGGCCTCCGCCTCTTCTCGGCCGTCTGCCTCTGTGGCCACAACGTCAGGTAGTGCCCACGTCGTTACCCAAGGTAAATGGTTGATTGACTCTGGTGCTACAAATCATATGACGGACAACCCTCATTGCTACTCCCGTCTTGAGACACATGACCGCTTACCCCCGGTCCGTGTGGCGGATGGTTCACCGTCCCCGGTTCATGGGACGGGCATGGTTCAACTCACCCCATCGCTTTGCTTGGAGGACACCCTCTATGTCCCGAAGTTCCCGTGCAATTTGTTATCAGTTACTACTTTATGCCGGCAACTTCAATGCTCCGTCTTATTCACTCCCACGACTTGTTCTTTTCAGGACCCGAGGACCCAGCGGACGATTGCTACTGGGACTGAGAGCGGCGGCCTCTACTTACTCGACGATGTTTCCGCTCTGTCCGCCTACTCCTCCTCCACAGATCTCCTTCAATGGCATCTTCGCCTTGGACATCCTCCTCCTCGGATTCTTCGCCAGCTTCTGCCTCACTTACCTCCTACCAGTTCTCCGCTCAACTGTGATGCGTGTCAGCTTGGCAAACATCATCGCTCCTCCTTCCCACCGAAGCAAGGTCGTGGCTCCTCTCGCCCGTTTGATCTTATTCATTCTGATGTATGGGGTCCTGCTCCTACCCTCACTGTTGGTCGGGGCAGTTTCTATTTTGTCACTTTTATAGATGATTTTTCCCGCTGTACCTGGGTGTATCTGTTAAAAGATCACTCTGAACTTTTTTCTATTTGGCAATCATTTTATTTTATGATTCAGACTCAATTTGCTATTTCTATTAAAGTTTTACGTTCTGATAATGCCAAGAAATATCTGAATCATGAGTTCGTCTCTTTCTTTCACCAACATGGCCTGCTTCATCAAACGACTTGTGTTTACACCTCCCAGCAGAATGGGGTGGCGGAGCGTAAAAACCGTCACCTGCTTGATGTTGCTCGTACTCTCATGACGCAGATGCACGTCCCTCGCTCCTACTGGGGCTACGCTGTGCTCCTCGTCTGCTATCTCATCAATCGTCTTCCCTCCACAGTTCTCCACGGCCAGACTCCCTTCTCCATTCTCTATCCCCACAAGGAACCTTTTCCTCTCCCTCTCTGTGTCTTTGGCTGTACGGCCTTTGTTCACGCTCCCTCCGCTACCCGCGACAAGCTTTCCCCCCGCTCCACCAAGTGTGTCTTTTTGGGGTACTCTACTACTCAAAAAGGCTATTGCTGCTTTGACCCCCTTCTCCGCAAGCAGTTTGTCTCCGCGGATGTGACCTTTTTCGAGAATGCTTCCTATTTCTCTCCTACATCTTCTCTTCCTTCTCATCTCTCCGTTCCTTCCCCGCCTCTCGACGTTTTCCCACCTCCGTCTCCTCCTCCACCAACTCCTTCCCAGTCCGTCTCCCCACCCACCCCTCCACCCTCCTCTCCGCCGCCGTCTCTCTCTAGTCCCGGGCCAGCCTTCTCCGCCACGGACGCTCCGGTCGCTGACGGTCCGGTCGCTGACGCTCCCGTCGACCTGGATCTTCCCATTGCTCTTCGCAAAGGGGTGCGGGCGTGTACTCAACACCCGCTTGCGGCAGTTGTTTCCTATGATCGGCTTTCTCCTTCTCGCAGGTGTTTTGCCTTGGCTATCTCTGCTACTTCTACTCCTCGCACCTACCAGGAGGCTCTTGCTCTCCCTCATTGGAAGTCTGCCATGGATGAGGAGATGGCTACTCTTACTGAACGGGGTACCTGGACCCTGGTTCCTCCTCCCGTGGGCACTGATGTGGTTGGCTGTCGCTGGGTTTTCGTTGTGAAGTTTCGCCCCGACGGCACTGTGGATCGCTACAAAGCCCGGCTGGTGGCCAAGGGCTTCACTCAGACTTACGACATTGATTACTTTGATACCTTTTCTCCGGTTGCTCGCCTCAGCACCATCCGGGTTCTCCTTTCTGTGGCTGTTAACCGGGATTGGGCTATTTCCCAGCTTGATGTGAAGAATGCCTTTCTCTATGGCGATCTTCAGGAGGACGTCTATATGGAGCAACCTCCTGGGTATGTTGCTCAGGGGGAGACACGTGTATGTCATTTGAAGAAGGCCATTTATGGCCTAAAGCAGAGCCCTCGGGCATGGTTCGACAAATTCAGTGGTATTGTGGCTACCATCGGCTTTCGAAGGAGTTCGGCCGATCACTCCATATTCATTCGCAAAACGGCCTCGGGACTGGTGGTTTTGGCCGTATATGTGGATGATATTCTTCTTACTGGCGATGACCGAGATGGAGTGGACTTGACGAAGAAGCACCTCCGTCAGCACTTGGTCACAAAGGATATGAGCTCCCCGAAATACTTTTTGGGGATAGAAATCTCTCGGAAACTTGACTCGTTGGTTCTCTCCCAACGGAAGTATGCCCTTGATCTTCTACAAGAAGCAGGACTGACAGGTGCCAAACCGGCTCGGTTTCCCATGGCTATTGGAGAAGACAAAACGTGGACGGATGACTCACCTCTTCTATCTGATGTCACAAGGTACAGACGTTTGGTAGGCAAACTCATCTATCTCACGGTGACTAGACCCGACATCGCCTATGCTGTAGGCAAGGTCAGTCAGTTTATGCAAGCTCTCAGGGACTGCCATCTTCAGTCCGCCCTGAAGATTTTAGAGTATATCAAAGCAGCACCAGGCAAAGGGTTACTCTTTCAGAAGAATGGTCATCTGAGGGTTGAGGCCTACTCAGATTCAAGTTACGCGGATGACAAAGGCGATCGTAAATCCACATCAGGTTTTTGTACCTTTGTTGGAGGTAATCTCGTGAGTTGGAAGAGCAAGAAACAGTCTGTTGTCTCCAGATCCAGTGCAGAAGCCGAATACCGGAGTATGACGTCAACCACGTGTGAGTTAAAGTGGTTGCGGGCTCTCATGTTTGACCTGGGCGAGGTATATGACTGTCCTCTCCCTATGTTCTGTGACAACAAGGCCGCTATATACATATCCAGAAATCCGGTCTTTCATGAGAGAACAAAACATATAGAGGTTGACTGTCACTTCATTCGGGAAGAGATTTTGAAGAAACAGATTTGTACTCCTTTTGTCACCTCTGACAAGAAATTGGCAGATATCTTCACCAAGCCGGTTTCTACTTCCTTCTTCCACATTTGTGACAAGCTGGGCATGATTGATATCTATGCTCCAGCTTGAGGGGGAGTGTTGAAGTATTAAACCGGGCGGCCTTGCGGTCTGATCCAGCGGTTTGTTGACCGATCGGTCTGGCGGTCTCACTCTGAAGCCTGGAGACCGGGCGGTCTATCGGTCTTCCATTGCGGCCTGTTCTATCCTGCTGGAGTTGCCGAGCGGTTAACCCATCTGTCTAACCGCGCGGCTTGTGCGGTCTCCTTTGTTTCTAGCCGCTCAGTACTGTAAATGTTTAGTCCCACATTGTTTGTATACTCTCTCTCATATCTCCTCCATTCTATATAAGCGAGGTCATACCTTTGTAAATGATATCCGTTTGTTCTTTCTTATTCTCAGAACTGCGGCCCATTGTCGGTGACGATGGCTAGAGGAATCCCGAACCTGCATGCTATTTCCCCCCAAATGAAGTTCTTCATGATCTGCGACGTGGTCTTGGCTAAGGCCTTTGCCTCGATCCACTTAGAGAAGTAGTCGATCATGACAAGCACGAACTTCCTCTGCCCGCTGGCCTGAGGAAAGGGGCCGATCAAGTCCATCCCCCAGATGGCGAAGGGCCATGGAGCAGTGATCGAGCGAAGGTGTTGAGCTGGCTGTAGTTGAAGAAGCGCGAAGAGCTGGCACTGGAGACACTTTTTGGAGAAGGCCTCCGCGTCCTTCCTAATGGTGGGCCAGAAGTACCCATGCCTTAGAATCCTTTGTTCAAGGGTGCGAGTTCCCGAGTGACTGCCGCACTCTCCTGAGTGAATCTCTTCCAGGATACGAGGTATTTCAATCTCTGACAGGCACCGAGCCAGAGGACCTGAGATGGTTTTGCGGTAGAGTTCTCCTTCTTGAAGCAAATAGTAGACGATTTTGTAGCGAAACTTCCTCTGGTCTCCTTCGCTGGCAGGTATCTGACCCGTTGTTAGGAAAGAAACGAACGGATCCTTCCAAGATGCCCTCTGCTCGATTTTCATCATCTCCCCTTCCTCGATGGATGGTCGGAAAAGTTCAGTCACGATTCCCCCAGCCCAGGGACCGTATTTGGCATGATAGTCAGCTTCTGAATTCTCCTCTCGGGGCACGTGCTCGACGAAGAAAGATTGAAACCCCCCGATCAGACCTTTCACCTTGATCAGGTACCGCTGTAAAATCGGATCATTCACCTCGAACTCGCCTCGGATCTGGGACGCGACCACCATCGAGTCGGTGAAGGCCCTGATATCTCGAATCTCCAACTCCTTGGCGAGACGCAAGCCGGCCACCATGACTTCGTACTCCGCCTGATTGTTGGTAACTGGGAAGAGAATCTCAACTGCTTGCTCGATCCTGGTTCCCTGAGGGCTTACGAGCACGACTCCGGCTCCCACGGAATATCTGCCCGAAGCCTCATCTACAAACATCTTCCAAGACACCGTGCTAGAAGAGCCTTCCTCTCCCTCCACCTCGGCCGAGAAGTCGGCAAGGAAATCCGCCACCGCCTGCACCTTGATTGTTACCCTTGGAGAGTAAGAAATATCGAACTCGCTCAGCTCCACCGCCCATTTTGCCAGCCTGCCAGAGTGCTCCACACCATCCAGGATACTCCGTAGAGGATGATCGGAGACGACCCTGATGAAGTGAGCTTGAAAATATGGGCGGAGTCTTCGAGCCGAAACCACCAAAGCGAACACCAGCTTCTCCAAAATAGGGTACCTCGTCTCCGCCTGCCGCAACACTCTACTAACATAGTAGATAGGAAGCTGTCTACTGCCTTCCTCCCGAACCAGCACCGAACTAACTGCTTCTGCCCCGACTCCTAGGTAGAGGAAAAGATCTTCATTACCCTGCGGCCCCTGGAGGAGGGGAGCTTGGGTTAGCTGTTGCTTGAGCTTTCCGAAAGCCTTCTCGCACTCCGTCGTCCACTCGAACTTCTGATTTCCCCAAAGGGTCTTGAAGAACGGAGAACACTTCTCCCCTGCCTTGGACAAAAAACGGCTGAGGCCTGCCAGCCTTCCAGTCAGCCTTTGGACTTCCTTAGGATCCCTTGGCGATGTCATCTCCAGAATGGCCTTCACCTTGTCTGGATTAGGTTCCACCCCCCTGGGAGTAAGGAGGTGATCTAGAAACTTTCCCCTTCCTGCACCGAAGACGCACTTGGCCGGATTGAGTCGCATCTTGTACTTCCTCAGTGTAGCAAAGGTCTCCACCAGATCAGTTATATGCTCTGCGACGCTTTTGCTCTTGACGAGGAGGTCATCTACGTAAACCTCCAAGTTCCGCCCCTTCTGCCCCTTGAAGATTTGATCCATCATCCTCTGGTAAGTGGCGCCTGCATTCTTGAGCCTGAAGGTCATCATCTTGTAGCTATAGCAGCCGTCGCTGGTTATGAAAGAGACGTCCCGGCAGTCGGGGGGATGCATCCGGATCTGGTGATATCCTGAAAAAGCATCAAGAAAACTCATCATAGGAAACCCGACGGCGGAATCAACCAGCGCGTCGATTTGAGGCAAGTGGTAGCAATCCTTCGGGCAAGCTTTATTCAACATTGAAAAATCGATACATAAACGTCAGCCCCCTCCAGGCTTTTTCACCATTACAACATTGGAGACCCAGCCTGGATACTGGATCTCCGAGACAAACTCTGTCTTCAATAGCTTCTCCACCTCTTCCCTGATCGGCTCGGCTAGTATGGCGGCGCTCTTCCTCTGCTTTTGTCGAACTGAAGCCGCCGCGGGATCCAGGTTGAGGCGATGACAAGCAACATCGGCGTCCACCCCTGGCATCTCAGCGGCGCTCCACGCAAAGACATCAACGTTGTCCTGCAGGCAAGCAACCATCTCCATCTTCCCTCCAAGCGGCAAGGATCCTCCCACCTTCAGCAGTCCCGGCTCTCCCCCTCGAGAGATCACCTCTATCTCCTCCACCTCCTCAGCAACGCACAACCCTTTTTCATTCTCCAGCAACTCCTCCAACTTCTCTGCGTCACCCATCCAGCTGATGGTGCTGACGACATTCAAGTAGCACTCCCTGGAAGCCATGGGATCTCCCCTGATCCTGATCTGCACATCTCCGCGGCAGTACTTCAGGCACTGGTGGTACGACGACGGAATGGCCCTGAAGTAGTTGATAAGAGGCCGCCCGAAGATGGCGTTGTAACCGCTTGGTGTGTCGACGATGGTGAAGCGACATTGGATCGACGTCCCACCGAGAGTAACCAGTAACTCCACTGTTCCCTTCACCTCTTTCTTCTCTTCTGAGAAGCCAAAGAGCGGTCCATCTGCATCTTGGACCCGGGACGCTTCCACCTGAAGCCCGACGAAGGTTCTTTTGAAGATGACGTTCACCGAGCTACTGTTGTCCGCGAGGATTCGGTCGACGGTGAAGTCCTCGATGGCGGCTTGAATGACCAAGGCATCATGGAAGGGGTTCTCATTCCCCAACATATCTTCCTCCGAGAAGGTGATCTCCTCTAATGGCGGCGGGGTCTGCGACGTCGAAGCGATGTTTTTCCGATAGATCTGGTGAAGACTTCCCTTGCGGGAAGCTCCAAGCCCGGCCCCTCCATTGATCACACCTACATGCCCACCTCCTGGGCCATATATTACTTCCCCACGAGTCCCCAGATCGACTCGATCCTCATTCCTCCTCCTTGTTGGAGCTTGGAATGCCACCTGCCCCACCGGGGCCTCCTGCCTCTGTTGCTATAAAAGAGTTTTTCTTTACAGTCTAGAGACACAAGGAATACAGATACAGAAAAGATCTACAGCAAAACATTCTGAACCTTCTCTGTACAGAAAACATTTTTGTTTTCTCCTTGACCTTATTGAAGAAGAAGAACAACAACAAATACAGATCAAGAGTCTTCTTCTACTTCCACTCCATGATTCTTCAAGGACAACAAACTTCTATCAGTCAGAAGTTCCTGGAATATTTTTAAGTCAATGCTGAAGACTGAAGAGCTACACCCTGTGCATGGCTCCAAGTGATATTGAAAGAAGTTCTTGACAACAGCAAATCCACAAGTCTTCTCTGTTGAATAGAGAAAGAGAAGAAATCATCAATCTATATTCCCCTCTGTATAAAGGGTTTATTAACTCCCTTCAAAAGTTTATTTGGTTTTTGAGCACCTTATCAAAACCTCATTGGTGGCAGTCACCTGATCAAAACCTGTCAGTGGATTCCTATCAGGGTGGTAGAAGAGTGAATGTACCCAGGTTGGGGAACCACTATAAAATTTCTTGTGTTGTCTGGTTGCCCTTTTTCTTGTTGTTCTTGCTGTGGCTGTGATAGATTAGGCTAGCTGTGCTGTATTAGATTACATTGACTTAGATTGCTCTTACTTTTTGTTAATCTTGGTATCTCTCTTTTTCATTACTCTGATAATATTTCAAACAGCAAAAAAATTTTAGATTTACTTTATTCACCCCCCTCTAAAGTAAATCAGGTCTAACCCCATCTTTCAATTGGTATCAGAGCAGTTTCCTTTTGTTGTACAAGCTAACCCTTGAACCAAAAGATCCTATGTTAGATTTGATCTCTATTTCTCTTAGGGTTATTTAGATTGTTTTACAGCATGACACAGAACAAGGATTATGCAAGCACCAGACCTCCAGTTTGCAATCTGAACAAGTTTGCAATTTGGAAGACAAGAATTAGATTTTACATGAATTTTATTGATGAGGACATCTACAATTCTATTTTGTCAGGTCCTCCTCAACCAACAGCATCTACATCTACATCAACATCAAGCACTCATGTTGTTCCACTACCTGAGTGGACAGATGCACAGAAAAAGGCAAAGATTGCAGATGCTAAAGCCATGAACATATTGGCACAGACTATGTCAGATGACATATTTCAAAAGGTGGATGGGTGCACATCTGCAAAGTCAATCTGGGACTCACTCAACCAGATGGTTGCTGGTTCAGCAGATGAGAGAAAAGATAGAAGATCAACTCTTATCTCCCAGTATGAGAACTTCAAGAATGATGAATCAGAATCTGTTAGTGACATGTACAACAGATTAAGTTCCATTATTAATGAATTGAAGACCTTGGACAAATATATCTCTCTCACTGAGATCAATGACATGATTCTCATGTGCTTCCCAAGCTCATAGGATTCCAGGATTTGGCCAATTAAGGAGGCTAGAAGTTTGAATGAGATTTCCACAAAATCTCTCCTGGGAAAGCTCAAATCTTATGAGCTGATGATCAAGTCCAGGGAAGTTGCAGAACAAAGGACTTCTCCACCAGCAAGAAAGGAGCAGAATATAGCTTTTAAAGCTACAGAAGAACCAGAAGCTTCAACATCAAATGAAGAACTCCTAAGTCTCTTAGCCAAGAGATTCTACAAAATGGCTAGGAAGAACTTCAGGAGAAAGTCATCCAGGAATGATGACAAACCCAGGTATGATAAAACACTCACTAAAGAAATAGTGTGTTTTGGGTGCAAGAAACCAGGACACTTCATCTCAGAGTGTCTTGAAAATTAAAAGAAAGAGAGGAGAAGAGAGAAAGATTCCAGAAGACAGCAATACAACAGGCCTTCCTCCAGCAAGTACAAAAAGGAGAAGGGCTTTGTTGCTGAAACCTGTAGTAATACAGAAGATGAATCCACATCATCTAGCTCCAGTGAAGAGGAAGAAGAGGCAAAAGCAAGGGAAGTCTGCCTCATGGCAATCAATGCCTCATGCAGCAGGCCTGATGCTAAAGACTAATCAGAAACTCATTTTGAGGAATCAGAAGAGCAATCAGAGACAGAAGAAGATAAGATAATCTCTTCTTTTGATTTCAATTCTATTGATTTTAAAAATGAATTCAAAGCCTTATGTAATGACCTTATAAAATCTGAACAAGAAATCAAAATGCTGAGAGATAGGCAAGCTGAATTTGATAATCTATTTGCTGAAAACACTATGCTCAAGAATGATTTAGTTTTAGCAAATGAACAAATTATTTCTCTGATAACAAAATTATATGAGGTCAGGCAACTTGAGAAATCTCTCAATGGGAAAAGCCTTAAGCTGATGGACATCACAAGTACAGTCAATGCCAGACTGAATGGCAAGCTGGGCTTAGGTGCTTCATCAAGCTTACCTCTCATACTTAAGAAAAACATATTAACTACTCCAATAAAATTTGTCTCTGAAAAAGGAAAGGAAAAGATAGACAACAATAAAAATGATAAACAACCTGAATTAAAACTTAAGAATAAGAACAGAAACAAGAAAAATCAAAATAAAAACAAGGTTCAACTGATTTTGTCGAACTCAGATCGACGAAATGTGGCTAGTTTGTCGAACTCCGATCGACGATCTATGAACGCCAACATTAGCCATAATAATTCGTCTTACTGCGATCGACGAATCTTGTATGATTCTTCGAGCAGAGATCGACGAACTTGGGGCACAGAAAATGAATGTATTTATTCTCTGAGCAGAGATCAACGATCTCATCCCATCTCGTCAAACTCTGGTCGACGAACTTACAACACTTCGTCGAACCCAGTCAGACTTAACAAAAATCATAACTTTAACAGAAATTTTAATCAAACTAGAAAACTTGTTAATTCATTTGCTAATTGAGAAATTCCACCGCGGAGATATCATCCATTATGATATAAATCTCAACCTGAATTTTCTGTTATATCAAGTTTTTTATATCAGGAAAATAAAGGGCCCAAGATAATCTGGGTCAAGAACCAATAATTTTTCCCATTGCAGGTAAAGAGCTGTCCAGCTTCTAATCAACAATAGTATCTGAACAGTGGATGCTCCAAGCACATGACTGGCAGCAAGGACAACCTAAATAACTACAAGTTCAAGCTGGGACCAAAGGTAATCTTTGATGACTCAAATTATGGTCAGACTGAAGGATTTGGAAAAATTAAGATTGGAGCAGTTACTTTCAAAAAGGTTGCATATGTAAGTGGACTGAAACATACCCTCATCTCCATAAGTCAACTATGTGATGAAGGTTATCAGGTATCTTTTAACTCAAGCTCTTGTATTATTTCCACTAAAGAAAACCAAACTGTTTTAATTAGAAATATATAAGACAACATATATGTAGTTAATTTTCAATCTGCAACATCAGATATTAGTTTATTTAATCTTGTTAGCAATCAGAAAGATTTATGACATAAGAGATTATGTCATGTTAATCTGAAAAATATTGTTAGGTTATCTAAAGACAACCTTGTTAGAGGATTGCCTTCTGGTCCCTACAAGAAGGAAAGTCTCTGCAGGGCATGTCAATTAGACAAGCAAACTAAATCTAGCTTTAAATCAGTTAATAAGAGTGATTCACCTAGGATCTTATACTTGCTATACATGGACCTTTTTGGCTTTATTGTTGTACAAAGCCTAGCAGGGAAATCTTATACTTTAGTTATTGTACAAAGCCTTTCTGAGATCTAAGTTTGATAACTTCAAGATTCTTACAGATTTTCTCAAGAACATACAGATTGAGTACTCTACTCCAGTTGCATTGATCAGAAGTGATCATGGTACTGAGTTTGAGTATCTTCTTATGCAAGAGTTCTGTATGAAGGAAGGTATCAGACACTGCTTCTCAGCTCCTAAAACACCTCAACAAAGTGGGGTTGCTGAAAGGAAGAATAGAACCCTAATTGAAGCCGCAAGCACATTACTTGCAAATGCTTACATGCCCCTATCCTTTTGCGCAGAGGTTGTGAGCACAACAAACTATGTACTGAACAGAAGCCTAATACATAAACTTAAGAATAATATTCCATATGAATTGCTTAAAGGGAAAAAACCTAAAATCACCTATTTTAAAATATTTGGTTGCATATGGTATATTCATAACAATGATAAGAAATATATTAGAAAGTTTGAATCTAAGGCTGGAGAAGGAATTTTTTTAGGATATTCCGAGGTCAGCAAAACTTATAGGGTGTTTTATAAATCTACTTTAAAAATTGAGGAATCTGTTCATGTAACTTTTGATGAACCTAACATGTCTTATAAGGAGAAAGAAATTTCTACCAACAACACATTGCAGGTACCTCACTTGTGTGAGAGATTGGATGATCTAAGCCTCACCCAAGATGTTCCAATACATCCCTCTCCACAAGTTAAAGAAGAAAGTGAAGAAGAAAGTTTAGAGGTGGCTGAAACCTATCCAACAGATAATGAAATTCCACAAGAGGAATTTATCCTCCAAGGTGTTGCTCAACCAACTCCACCCACTGAATTTGTTGCACTTAGAGATCACCATGTATCTCAAGTAATCGGAGACATTTCAGTTGGTGTGCAGACCAGACATCAACTCAACCAAGGCTTGATGCATGTCTGCTTCATATCTCAAATTGAGCCCCAATCCATTAAAGATGCAGAGCAAGATCCCCACTGGATTGTTGCAATGCAAGAGAAGCTCAATCAATTTAAGAGATGCAGAGTTTGAGATTTAGTTTCAAGACTCAAAAACTACCCAGTCATTGGAACTAAATTGGTATATAGAAACAAGCTGGATGCTCAAGGTGTTATCATAAGGAATAAAGCAAGTCTTGTTGCTCAAGGTTATAAGCAAGAGCAAGAGATTGATTATGACCAGACTTTTGCTCCTGTTGCAATGCTGAAAGCAATCAGGATCTTCCTTGCATATGTTGCCTACAAGAAATTCAAGTTTTATCAAATGGATATCAAAAGTGTTTTTCTGAATGAAGAACTTAAAGAAAAGGTTTATGTTAAACAACCTTCAGGTTTCATCTCTCCAACTCATCCCTCATATGTCTTTAAATTGCATAAATCTCTCTATGGTGTAAAGCAAGCTCCAAGAGCTTGGTATGAAACCTTAGCTAGCTTTCTTATAGAGCATAAGTTTTCTAGGGGTATAGTAAATAGGACATTATTCACTAAGCACCATAAGAATCAAATTTTGTTAGTACAAATTTATGTAAATGATATTATTTTTGGGTATACAGATTTCAAACTTTGCAAAAGGTTCTCTGACCTCATGCATTCAAAGTTTGAAATGAGTGGCATGGGTGAGCTCTCCTACTTCCTTGGTCTCCAAGTGAAGCAGCTACCTGATGACATCTTCATATCCCAAGCTAAGTATGCTAAGAACCTTATCAAAAAGTTTGGGATGTTTGATGGCTCAGCAAAGAAAACACTCATGTCTTCTAATGATGTAATTGACTCTAATGAACATGAGAAACCTGTTGATCAGAAATTATATAGGGTCATTGTTGGGTATCTGTTATACCTTACAGAAAGCAGACCAGATATAATATTTGATACATGTCTTTGTGCTAGGTTTCAAGTGAACCCTAAAAAATCTCACCTAATTTTCTTAAAAATGATTTTGAGATATATAAATAGTTGTCCTAGTCTAGCACTTTGGTATCTTACTGAGTCAGAGTTTGAGTTAATTAGATACTCAGATGTTGACTTTGCTGGATGCAGAGTAGACAAAAAAAGTACCTCAGAAACATGTCAGTTCCTTAGTATGAGATTAGTCTCTTAGTTTTGTAAGAAGCAGTCATTTGTGTCTACATCAACTGCTGAAGCAGAATACATAGCAGCTGGCAGTTGGTGTTTCCAGATGTTGTGGATTCAGAACCAAATTCTATACTATGAGTTCAACTTAAATAATTCAACTCTACTATGTGACAACACAAGTGCAATTTCCACTGCACAAAATCAAGTCCATCACAGTAGGACTAAGCATATAGACATTAGACATCATTTCATTAGAAAGTGTGTAGACAAAAATAAAATTAATCTTGTTTATATATACACTGATTTGCAAAGAACAGATATCTTCACCAAACCTTTGGATGAGAGGAAACATCTGTTCTTCATAAATCAGCTTGGTATGATAAATGGAGAAGCCTTAATTTAATTTCTGTCTATGGTCGACGAATTTTCAAAGTTCGTCGAACGGAGATCGACGAACTGGGAAAAGTTCTACAGAAATTCGTCGAACGGAGATCGACGAACTCTCTGTGAGTGAAGCTATTTTCGTCGACCGGAGATCGACGAATTTGCTTCAGAAAAGTTTCGTCGAACAGAACTCGACGAAATATTTTTGCATCTTCTGACTGAGATCGACGAATTCTTTTAACTATCAAATACTTCGTCGACCTCAGATCGAAGAACTTTTATTATTCGTCGAACGGAGTGTGCCGGTTCATATTCTGAAAACCTTATATCTATGTTTTTTTCGACCTCCGTCCCGCGCTTTCAGTTCTTTTGCACTTGATCTCTTTATTTTTATTGCAGGCGAATTCATGGCGATTCCGGCGACCACTCTTGTTGCACTGAAATTTGATATGGGATTTGATATTGACTTTGAATCATTTCAGCATTCTGACCCGATCATTGTGGACATTCTGAAATTATTTGAAGAACAAAATCTGAAGCAGTTCATGACTCAAAGAATCAAGATAGCCATGACAGAGATAAATGAATGGGTATGTACATCTACAACATCAGAAGATACTATGACGGGAACAATTTCTGGTAACAACGTTTCCCTTTCCCCCACTGTACTAACCGAAGTTTTTGGTTTACTGAATGATGATGAAGAAATTGAAATGAATAATGAGGAATATGAGAATATGCTGCTCAAAATGGGTCACTCTGGAGAGAACCCAAACAAATTATTAAAGAAGAATTTGTCTACTGAGTATAAGTTCTTAGCAGATGTAGTTGGGAAAGTGCTGCTAGGCAAACACACAACACATGACTACATCACTAGGCACCAGTTCATGGTGATGGGTGCTCTGGTAGAGAAGAAAACAGTAAACTGGGGCAAACTGCTATTTGACTTGATTAAAAAGAAGAATAATAAGAAAGAGGTGTGTTTTGGAAGGGTATTGGGGATATTTCTGCAAGAAAAGGCACCTGAACATCTGGTCTCCACGACAGTGTTCATAAATGCCTCAAAAAGGCTTACCTCTGCCCTGTTTGGCAGATGGGAGAGGAAGATCACCAAGCCATCCAAGATTTCATCCTCCTCAAGAACTTCTGAGAGCACCAGGGCCGTGACAGCCACTCCACCACCAGAAGAAGTTCCTTCCACCACCATCATTCCTTCTCCTCCTCTACCTCAACAACAACAACAACATCAAATTCCTCTACCCACACTAACTTCATCACCAGTTCAATCTCCAGTTCATACTTCACCAACTCACCAACAACATCAACCCACACCAGCATCAACCCCAGTTCCATCTCCTGAGCGCATCACTCCACCTCAATCTCCACTTCCATCTCATTTAACTGATACACACCCGGATACATTTATCTCATCCCACACCTTCAATCCACTGTTTCCTCCACCATCTCCACATCAGGAACCCATCTCCTCCCCCACAACAACAGTTCCCCTTTCTACAACTGCAACTCCCTCTATTCTCATCCCTCCACTCACCCACACTGTCATTCCCTCTACTGTACCTGACTACACACATACAGATATGTCAAGTGCATTCTCTGTTTGTTCAAATTGTGGTCATCACACTGCAAACTCCTCCACTGCTCCAGAATCTCTTTATCTCAACTTCTCTGACATTGTTAAAGACCTTCTGGCATTCATCTCTCTCACCCTTACTAAGTTTATATCTGATGCTCTAGCTCCCCTTACTGCTTCCATCACATCACTTTCTGCCAAAGTTGTTGTCTTATCCCATGTCCCTTCTTCTGGGGGACTGGCTTCAGGACCCCCTGAAACCAGTCAGGGGGAGATGCTTTGTGATGAAGAAGCTTCTGTGGTGACAGCAGCAGCAGAAGCAGCAGAAGCAGCAACAGATGAAATAATGTCTGATGATTCTTTAGAAGACACAGCTATCTCTGATGATATAATAGATTTAATTGACTCTGATATAGATGTGGATGAGCCAGTTATAGCTGGAATAAAAACTGTTGGTGATTGTATTATCAATCCCACAGTTTTGATAAAGATGAGGATGACGATTCTGATGATAACTCTACTGTTAAGAAGAAAATTTCCAAGTAAAGAAAGGCTGCCCCCATTGCTGCTCCCAAACCAAATCCTACACATGATACACCATATTATATCCTACAGAAAATCACTCCATATCCTGGGATGCCAGCTTGGATGTGGCTTTCAAAGAATGAACAGAAAGCTAGAAAGAAAAGCAGGAGGTACTCTCCTCCCCCTCCTCAAAGAAACTGGAGAGGTCCTCCTCCACCACCTGTTGCTGGTGCTTCAGGCAACACTCCTCATAGGTCTACCTTTTATGCTCAAACTTATCAAAGACATCAAGGTAGAACCTCAAGACATCAAGATAGCAGCTCGCAGAGGTATTCCTCCAGCAAGCAACATCAACAACAGCAACATCAACATCAGCAACAGCAACAGCAACATCAGCAACAGCAACATCAACAACAGCAACACCAAGCTCCTGAAACAGAAAAAGCTGACAGTCCTAAAAGGCTAGAGTCTCCACCTATTTCTTTTGCGGATCCTGAAACTGAGACAACTTCCAGAATGGCCAGGTTCCAGGAACTTGTTGGATTATCAATGATAAATAAAGCTAAAGCTGAAGGGAAAGATTCATCCCAATACTTAACAATGTCTACATACAGAAAAGAAGAGTTAAAAAGGTATGAAAAAGCTAATAAATTCTTTAATGTAGATGCTTACATGAATCTACATCCAGAGGCTGTTGTGCCCAGAGCTACCTCTCTTAATATAATTGGAGCTGCTAATTTGACCATGTCTAAGAGAGAAGCAACTAATCCAAATAAAGAAATCAAATTTACACAGCCTTCTGACCAAGAGAAAGGTGACAAACAAAAGGAAAAGCTGAAGAAAAAGAAATGATACATTTTGTTTAGTTTATGTCTGTCTGAACTCTTTATTTATTTACTGTCACAAAACTACTATGTAAATATCTGCTGAATGTTTCAATTTTTCTGCCAGATATATTTTTTCTGCTTTGTGAATGTTCTTACTTCATTTATATTAGTGACCTTACCCAAATAGGGGGAGATTGTTGGATCCCTAGTTGGATTTGGGCTAGGTTCACTAACTAGGATGATTGACCCATCATGTATAGCCAGGGTCATGTATGTGTCCTAAAGTTTAGGCTAAGTCCTTAGATTCAACCACACATGTACCAGCCAACTGAAGACTTCAGAAGACTCAAGACTAAGAAGAAAATCAAGTTCAGAAAGTGAGTTCGACGTTCGTCGAACTCAGCTCGACGATAGTCGTCTCCGCTCGACGAACTCAGAGTCAATTCTCTGAGTTGAGCTCGACGATATTCGAGCTCAGGTCGACGAACTCTGGAAGTTCAACTTCAACACATTATGTCCAGAATACCTTCTCTGAACTCAGGTCGACGAAGACAAGTTATCAGTTCGACGAACTTTGACAACAGTATTGGCAAATTATTCACAGAATGCAGTTCTCTGAACTCAGGTCGACGAATTTGGATCTCAAGTCGACGAACAAGAATTCTCAGGTCGACAAACATGATTTCTCTGGTCGACGAACTTTGATCTCAGGTCGACGAAATCTGTTCTCTAGTCGACGATATCTGTGAAGTTCCAGACTTAGTATGTCCCTCAATTTTGTCCTTATTCCATATTATCTAGCAATATTTTCCTGAGTAATTAATTCATATATTCTCTGAATATAGTCGTTAGTGGCATCATTGATTATGGTCTTCATTAGGTTAAATATTTGCTTAATTAATTGAGACAGTTAGGGAAATTCATTAATGCAAATATTCTCTCCAGCCGTATTTCATTCTCCAGACAGTCGGCATTCAATTCAATGGAATTCAAAATTCAAAGGAGAATTCGACTGAAGATATAAAAGAGTTTTTCTTTACAGTCTAGAGACACAAGGAATACAGATACAGAAAAGATCTACAGCAAAACATTCTGAACCTTCTCTGTACAGAAAACATTTTTGTTTTCTCTTTAACCTTATTGAAGAAGAAGAACAACAACAAATACAGATCAAGAGTCTTCTTCTACTTCCACTCCAGGATTCTTCAAGGACAACAAACCTCTATCAGTCAGAAGTTCCTGGAACATTTTCAAGTCAAGGCTGAAGATCCTGGAATATTTTCAAGTCAAGGCTGAAGACTGAAGTCCTACACCCTGTGCATGGCTCCAAGTGATATTGAAAGGGGTTCTTGACAACAACAAATCCACAAATCTTCTCTGTTGAATAAAGAAAGAGAAGAAATCATCAATCTCCCCCCCCCCCTCTGTATAAAGGGTTTATTAACTCCCTTCAAAAGTTAATTTAGTTTTTGAGCACCTGATCAAAAGCTCATTGGTGACAGTCACCTGATCAAAACCTGCTAGTGGATTACTACCAGGGTGGTAGAAGAGTGGATGTACCCAGGTTGGAGAAACACTATACAATTTCTTGTGTTGTCTGATTGCCTTTTTTCTTGTTGTTCTTGTTGTGGCTGTGATAGATTAGGCTAGTTGTGCTGTGTTAGATTAGATTGACTTAGATTGCTCTTGTTTTTTGTTAATCTTGCTATCTCTCTTTTTCATTACTCTGATAATATTCAAACAGCAAAAAGATTTTAGATTTACTCTATTAACCCCCCCCCCCCCCCCTCTAGAGTAAATCAGGTCTAACCTCATTTTTCAGAAAAGAAGAGGGGGTGAAGATGACAGAGCAATTTAGATCATTTGTAAGACGACCAACAGAAAGTAAATTGAACGGGGAGCTCGGAATATAAAGAGTCGAGCAAAGGGAGAGCGATGGGTTGAGTACAAGTTCAGCCGAGCCGGAGACGGGAACCGTCTCCCCATTTGCCACAGTGATATACTTTGGATGAGGAAAATCCGTGTACTTGGGTGGCCGATGCGAGGTAATATGATGAGTGACACCCGAGTCCAAGATCCATCGCGGTCTGGTGGATAAACAAGCAGTACCTATGTTGGAGGCGGTGGCGATGGAGGCAGAGGGCGGGTTGAGCAGCCCTTGGAGTTGCGGGAGCTGGAGACGAACAACCTCAAGGTCAGAAGGAACGGCAGAGGATGTGTCCGCAACAACCGAGGCTGTCGGACGAGGAGGATAACCAATCTTCTTGTAGCAGGTCGCCGCATAATGGTCGTCCTTTCCGCAGTAGGAACAAGTCGGCCGACCACGACCACCGTGCCCGCGGCCCCTAAAACCCGAACGGCCACCACGAACGGAAGTAGGTGGGGGCAGTAAGGGGGGTGGTTTGCTGAAGGACCGAGGGCGGAGGCGCAATAGTATCAGGAGGTGGTGAAACACGGAGGAGCATGGAGCATACAACAAATAAGGAGGTATAATAGAGGAAGCCAGAATCTGGATGCGAATATTCTGAAGGTGAGGCGGGAGATGAGACATCATGATGGAAATACAAACGGTCTTTTTCTGAGCATACTGAGTAGCATGATCATTGGTAGACAATTGATGTTGAATCCAGGCCTCAGCGAGACTCTTTGCACGAGCGACAAACGAGGTCATGTCTGAAGCCCCCCCCCCCCCCCCCCCGTGTCGAGAGCCAGAAGATCGGTGAGGATGTCATAGAGATGCTGAAGACTGTCTTTACCCGAGTACATGGAGTGCAGTTCATCCCACATAGCTTTGGCCGTTTCGTGATACATGGTCATCTGATATGGTTCGCCATCGAGGGAATTGAGGAGCCAGGTATGAATACGGACATCATTGCGGAGCCATTCGTCGGTAGAAGGAGGAGGAGCCTGGGTGAGGTGAGGCAAAAGGCCCTTGGCCTGAAGAACCCGGCGAACAGAATGAACCCAAGGGAGAAAATTCTTCTTCCCGGAGAGGGAAATAATTATAATCCGCAGCTCATCACAGATTTCAGGAACAGGTGTCGGGCGGTCGGTAGAGGGGCTGGCCGCAGTTGAGTCGCTGGAAGTCATTGCGGGGAGAGGAAGCAGAACCGGCGGACTGCAGAAGCGGACTGACGCAGGAGCCCGCTGGGAAGAGAGCGAGCAAAAACCCCGAAGGGCGGGTCGCAGCGGCTAGGGCAAGAGGCAAGGAGGAGCAGTCCGCAGCGAACTGGGGCAGTCCGCAGCGAGTAGAGAGGGAAGTCCGCAAGTGCAGGAAGGGAGCTCGGCGAGTGGAGATAGGCAGCAGTGGACTGGAGCAGTCCGCAAGAAGGGAAATGCAGAGGAACTTGAGCAGCTCGTGAGAAGAGAGAGAGACGCAGCGACGAACTGGAGCAGTCCGCGATTTGAGAGATTCCGCAGCGGTTAGGAACAGTACGCGATAGAGAGAGGCCGCGGCAGACTGGATCAGTCCTCAAGAGGGGATAAACGCTGCGACCTTGAACAGTCCGCGAGCAGGGAGCCCGCAGCGGATATGAACAGTCCGCGGCGAGATAAACCAAGAGACCGCGAGCGAGAAGAGAGCTCGGTCTGGACAGGGGTAGAAGCTCGCAAGGAGGAGAGAAGGGAAGAAAGCGGACTGGAAGAAAGCCCGCAAGGACTAGAGGAGCTCGCAGCGGACTGGAGGAGCACGCAGCGGACTGAATGAGAACTGCAGGGAGAAGTGGGCCCCACGGGACAGGGAGAAAAGTGACTATAAGAAGCCCGTGGAGGAGGGTGGAACCACGGTAAAGAAGAGGAAGCAGATGCAGAAATACAGGCCGCTGAAGACTGAGGTCACAGTTCGCCAAGCGGCGAAGGGAGGCCGCAGCAGAGCGCAGGCCGTAGCGGGAAGACTGAGCAGGCCGCAGGAAGCCGCAGAAAGCCGCAGGCCGCAGGAAGCCGCAGGCCGCAGCGGGTAGACGAGTAGGCCGCAGGAGATCAAAAGAAGCAGATAGAGTTCGGGAGTCCGCGGGAAGCAACGAGTCCCTCTGATACCATGTAGAAAGAGCTCAAAATCTTGTATATATTTCTTGTGTATGTAAATACAAGGAGAGAATACAAATATATAGGAGAGAAAAGGAGAGAGGAAGTCCTATAAAAGATGTGGGACTAATAAGAGAAGAGGGAAAAGATCAAATACATGGACCCAATAATAGGCATTTTTACATGGGTTTTTCTAACAGGACAAAAACACAACCATCATAGAATGTATGTTTGGCATGACAATGGTTATGAGCGTCAACAAGAAAAGAAAACTAGTTTTGAATATAAAAAATGGACGAAATTCCTTAGGTGAGGTGGTGGAGACCAACCTAGGTCAGATCGCCGAAGAATGTCCGACGTCGCATTTTCAGTTTATGTTTATTGCATTTTATTTTTGCAAGTTTCATGTTGTCAATTTTTAGTTGGTCGCACGCCTGCGCGCGTAGCCATGTTGTTGCACGCCCACGCGCGTCGCTATATTTGGAGTATTATGTTCTCTACTATTATATATACATATATATATAAGAATACCTATATATGTATATATAAAGACACACATGTGTAGTGTTGATACACACACACACATATATATATATATATATACTTATTATTATATTGGATATATGTAGAATATATATATATAGATGTGTTATTAGGTGTAAGTTCCGGTTCACCCATCCCCAAAGCAGAGCCGGCTGTTCCTCTTCTCAATCAGCCTGAGAAAAAAAAAAGCAGAGCCGCAGGATTAGGGTAAGCTCCAGCCGCACGATCCGCGATCCAGCCCCACGAAGCTCCGCCGCCGCGGATCTAGCCCCACGAAGCTCCGCCACCTCTTCGGAAGTTCCAACCGCCAGCCACGATCAACTCCACGCAAAGATTCTACGGCTATCCATCGACCACGACGCGCCCGCCATGGCCGCACCTTGAAGCTCTGTCAGTTACTTGTTATGTGGTTATTTTTCTTTCTTTTTTTCAGTATTGTTGAAGACCTATAAAAGGGATTTGTCTGTATTTTTTGGGGGTGATGAAAATTTGAGATTGCTGAATGATTTTGGAGATTTTTCCTGTCTTGTGCTTCCTGTAAGAATAGGAGTATAGTTGTGGAAGAAGATGAACAGTGCGAAGCTGTTGTTGTTGTTGTGAGTTAGAACTAGGAAGAGATTTGATGTTGGCGTTTCGATTTCCTGTTAGTAGTTAATTTATTTTTTGGATTGATGACATCCTGAAGGTGATGTGTTGATTAAATTACTTGTGAGGGTTGTTTGTTTCCTATCGGGTCTTGTAGTTGAGTAGTGGAGGATAGGTTATGTGATGAACGGTTAGGTGATTTAGAAAATTAGGATTTTGATTCAACTGTGGGAATCTTGATCCATTTGAGCGTTAGAGATTTCGTGGAGCCACCGCGAATGATAGAGATTTCGTGGAGCCTCTAGTGTGAGAACGAGTGAATTTTAGGTTTGTTAGTTTGTGGCTTTCCTTACTTTGTGGGTTGATTCCGTGGAACCACCTCGTGTGAGGGAGAGAGTTGATTCCTTGGTGCCCGTATGTGATAGCGGCCGACCTCGGAGCGGAGAACGAAGGTGACGAGAAGTCCTCGCGTGATCACCATCGACTTCGGATACGAAAAGACGCTTCTTTCCGTGGGTAATTGTTTTTATCTTCTCCTTTGTGTGTGTCTCTGTATTCTCTCGTAGGATAATTAGACTCATTGCTGAGTTTTCGCCCGAGTTTCGTCAGCAAACGCTACGTCGAAAACTCCAAACGGAAACGTATTTGGAGTTCACGATTTTCGTTTTGCTACGACAAGGGGAACAGAACGAAAGTTGCAAACTTCCGTTCCCGGATTTAAAATCGAATCTTAATTAAGAAAATTCATTTTTGTAAAAAAGTGATTTAGTGCTTTCAAAAATTCAAGTTGCGTAAATTTTTTTAGTACTGCGTCCGCTCTAAATTTGACAAAATTTAATCACTCGTCGCATGCATTTAGGGTTTCCTAGTAAAAAGCCGACAGACGCGTAAACCCTACGCGTCGTCCTGCATCAAATTGGTATCAAAGCGAGGTTCCAAAATTTTTCTAAGTTTTGGGATCCGCCCTGCGTAAAATAGGAACCCGGATATCATTTTAAAATTTTTTTTCAAAAAAAAAAAGAGTTTTTTTATTAGTGCATAATCATATATTGCATTTAATTTATGTGTTAGCATATATCTGCGTAGAGATAGGATGCATCGTGTTGAGCGTGGTCAACCGAGTCGTGGACACGAAGGGGAACAACCACCCCAGTGGTTTTTACCGTTCGCCCACCAAATGACGGCATTAACTGAGAGTACCTGTCAATTGCATGAAAGGTTAGCACACCTTAGAGGTAGGGTGAGTCGATTAGAAATACCCCCTCGAGCGTCAATGTCGCCTCAAATTCGAGATGAGCATTTGATCCACGCACATTGTGATGTTCCACGTCACTATGTAGAAAGGTCTACCTTTAGGAGAAATCCTTCATTTGAGGATCATGACTACCCTTACACTCACACCCATAGTGCTCAGTCACGGAGATCTTTACGATACTACGATGATTATACTCGAGCACCGTATACCACTTCCCGAGATCGTGTTGACTCATCAACACGTTCGCAGTATGTTAGGGACGATCAGTACGATGACTATCGTCGTTATTATCCCCGTACTCGAATGGATCCTATTGGTCCCTCGACACCTTATCATGAGGATAGGATTCAGTATCCCTCTAGTTATCGATACTACACGTCTCCTTTATATGAGGAATCTGAGACTGCATTTGTGCGACCTTCACCGTACGTTCGTAGGATACATGATCATCCACGAGCACGACATGATTATGTTATGGACGATCATCATGACTACCCTCAAAACACCCATAGAGGTCACTATCGACAAGAGTATATCACACCTAGTGATCCCCCGAGTGTTCCAAAGGTGAACATGATGATAGATAATAGGGGCCAGCATGGGCATTTGACTGCCCAAAGCAGAGAGACATCACCCACTCTGTCTGATATTCTTATACAAGATGTGTGGAGTCAAACCCCAGGTGAGTCTGCTCCACTTAGTGAACCCGTCCTTGATTCGATCTCTACTAGCTCTATTTTGAGTGTAGATTCCTTGCACACTTCACCTAGTGGCGCACCGAGTCATATCACCACACCCGATGACGACTCGAGTCACATCACCCCACCTGATGGCGCACCGGGTGACATTACGATCGGGAGCCGAGAGCTTAGTAGTGATCACGAGGTAGTCACCCCTGCCCTATCTGGGAGTATGACCCCTTCTGAGGATTCATTTCTGGAGGACCATCACTCGACTGATGAGTCATTTGACGACCCACCTATGGAGCCTCCAGATGAGCCACCTCGTCATTATGAGGATGAGCTTTATCTGAATAGTACACTTGCGCGTTGTAAGACATGGATACCTGCTCCATTATCTCACTTGATGTTGATAGTGCTTGGGCATAGCCATCTGGTTGATCGCACTCTAGATGAGTTATGGGACGTACCACTTGCTGACCATCATATTTGCGATAAGTTCTTCTATGTCCCACCTGGTGAGCCTCCTAATGCCTCACTCTTCCTTAGCACATTCATTACGGTTGTCACATTTCGTGCACTTTTATCTAAGAGCGCTCCATCTGTTGTTGGGGCCTACATTTGCACGCGTCGCATTTGCGACGAATTTTATTATACCCCTCCCGGTAAACCACCAGATGATCCGCATATAGGTACACCACACATTTGGGATATTTCCATCTTTAGAGACACAGTCGAGTTCGAGGGTGCACTCGCTGATACGTTGATATTGTATCTGATCACTGATGTCTCAGGTTTGCACTTGAGTGTTCATCGCCCCCGCGATGAATTCTTTTATGATCCACCCTCTGAGCCTCCTGATCATGTACCTCTCTCAGGAGTTGCTCTTGATATCTGAAACCGTCGGTTTGTGGTGTTCGTTGTGTTAGTAGTCATCTTTGCATTTGCATGATTTGCATAAAAAAATATCTCGAGCGGAAATTGCATAATATTTATGATTTTATGCAACTCAATTTTAAAAAGGGCATAAAAGAGCTACTAAATTTAAAATGAATGACTTGATTATGGTTCGGCTAAATCCGGAACGGCTACCTTCTGGTACCGTAAAAAAGCTAGCTACCGTAGAACTGGACCCTTTCGAGTAGTAAATTGGATTGGGCAAAATGCGTATGAACTTGAGATGCCTTCCGTTTGGGGAGCAAATCCTGTTTTTAACGTAGCCAATCTGACTTAATTCGATGATTACTCGCAAGAGTCTTTAGAATCTCCATTGTCTTCTCCTCCAATTGATTCTTCTGGGTTGGTGAGTGAGAGTGAGGAGCCACATTCAGGACACCCTGATTTTCATTCCGCTACTGACACTTTCATTGTAGTTCTTTCTATTTTTCACTACCAGTTTCAGGTTGAGCATGAGACGCCGGGAGAATACTTTATTACAGTTCCCGAGCATATGTTGGACAATGACCACTACTGATAATGGTTTTCAGAGATCGTTGGTTCATCGACATGGATGTTGATTTCTCCCGCACTACCGCTCGGAGCACTCACCAGAGATGAGTGATTTCGAGAGGGGGAGAGTTGGTGGAGACCAACCTAGGTCAGATCGCTGAAGAATGCCCGACGTCGCATTTTCAGTTTATGTTTATTGCATTTTATTTTTGCAAGTTTCATGTTGTCAATTTTTAGTTGGTCGCACGCCTGCGCGCGTAGCCATGTTGTTGCACGCCCACGCGCGTCGCTATGTTTGGAGTATTATGTTCTCTACTATTATATATACATATATATATAAGAATACCTATATATGTATATATAAGGACACACATGTGTAGTGTTGATACATATATATATATATATATATATATATATATATATATATATATATACTTATTATTATATTGGATATATGTAGAATATATATATATATATAGATGTGTTATTAGGTGTAAGTTCCGGTTCACCCATCCCCAAAGCAGAGCCGGTTGTTCCTCTTCTCAATTAGCCTGAGAAAAAAAAAGCAGAGCCGCAGGATTAGGGTAAGCTCCAGCCGCACGATCCGCGATCCAGCCCCACGAAGCTCCGTCGCCGCGGATCTAGCCCCACGAAGCTCTGCCACCTCTTCGGAAGTTCCAACCGCCAGCCACGATCAACTCCACGCAAAGATTCTACGGCTATCCATCGACCACGACCCGCCCGCCATGGCCGCACCTTGAAGCTCTGTCAGTTACTTGTTATGTGGTTATTTTTCTTTCTTTTTTTCAGTATTGTTGAAGACCTATAAAAGGGATTTGTCTGTATTTTTTGGGGGTGATGAAAATTTGAGATTGCTGAATGATTTTGGAGATTTTTCCTGTCTTGTGCTTCCTGTAAGAATAGGAGTATAGTTGTGGAAGAAGATGAACAGTGCGAAGCTGTTGTTGTTGTTGTGAGTTAGAACTAGGAAGAGATTTGATGTTGGCGTTTCGATTTCCTGTTAGTAGTTAATTTATTTTTTGGATTGATGAAATCCTGAAGGTGATGTGTTGATTAAATTACTTGTGAGGGTTGTTTGTTTCCTATCGGGTCTTGTAGTTGAGTAGTGAAGGAGGTATTTTCTTCCCGTGAATGTTGAGGGGAACAGTGAATTGTGAAGCTCTGTTAAGTGCTTCCGTGAATAATATTAGGAAATTTGTTGCCGTGAGGTTGAATTGGTTTGCTTCCTAGAGAGGGGAGGATCAAATTGTTAGAGTTAGGTGCTGTAGGAGATAGGTTATGTGATGAACGGTTAGGTGATTTAGAAAATTAGGATTTTGATTCAACTGTGGGAATCTTGATCCATTTGAGTGTTAGAGATTTCGTGGAGCAACCGCGAGTGATAGAGATTTCGTGGAGCCTCTAGTGTGAGAACGAGTGAATTTTAGGTTTGTTAGTTTGTGGCTTTCCTTACTTTGTGGGTTGATTCCGTGGAACCACCTCGTGTGAGGGAGAGATCCTTGGTGCCCGTATGTGATAGCGGCCGACCTCGGAGCGGAGAACGAAGGTGACGAGAAGTCCTCGCGTGATCACCATCGACTTCGGATACGGAAAGAAGCTTCTTTCCGTGGGTAATTGTTTCTATCTTCTCCTTTGTGTGTGTCTCTGTATTCTCTCGTAGGATAATTAGACTCATTGCTGAGTTTTCGCCCGAGTTTCGTCAGCAAACGCTACGTCGAAAACACCAAACGGAAACGTATTTGGAGTTCACGATTTCCGTTTTGCTACGACAAGTGGAACAGAACGAAAGTTGCAAACTTCCGTTCCCGGATTTAAAATCGAATCTTAATTAAGAAAATTCATTTTTGTAAAAAAGTGATTTAGTGCTTTCAAAAATCCAAGTTGCGTAAATTTTTTTAGTACTGCGCCCGCTCTAAATTTGACAAAATTTAATTACTCGTCGCATGCATTTAGGGTTTCCTAGTAAAAAGCCGACAGACGCGTAAACCCTACGCGTCGTCCTGCATCATGAGGTCGGGCATTCGGGAACAATGATTCATTACCACCGCATTTACGACCGCCACCGCCATGCTAAGAGCACGTGGTTGTTCTCCAGTTGAACCAGAGCACCCAATATATCATGATTTTGATGGTCTCTGAGCATGTTGATTCGGCCAAGGACTCTACACCCAAATATGGATGAGCATCTCAGATGTAATTTCTCCATTGTTGTTTCAACGTCTAGATTTGGTAATGAAAGGAGTTTGCCGACTTTCGTGGAGGTTAAAGAGAGATGGAGGGGGTAATTTGGGCAAAGCATAAAATATCATTACACCAATATATAAGAATTCGCTTAATCGCTTGTGCAAAATATATATATTATTTCATTTATTTTCTCAGGCCCACTATGGCAAGCTAGGTCTGGCCCGTCGATTGCACGTTCTTATGTTGTTGAAGTCGCGCCTAAGGCTCAGGGCTCACTGGGCTTTAAAGGTTTGTGTCTACGTGCGCCTTTGGAGAATAGAAGGCGCGTGTGTGAATTTTTTGAGGTATTTTTTAAAAAAAACGAATAAGAACTCAATTTGTGGATGATGAAGCATTTGTGAAACACAATCAAGCGTTGAAATTTAGATATGATGCACGTGACTGCATTGATTTTATTTTTTTAAGAGATAAATGGTAGAAATGAATGATTAATGAGTACAATAGAAAAAGAATCTAATCAAGAAGATGAACTGATGTTGATATTGAGTATTTAAAATGGATGCAGTTGTGTTTTGCCCTCGTCTGGTGCACGCCAACGCCTTGAGCCTACGCTCCAAGACCTTTTTGCGCCTTGAGACTTTAGTAACTATGTATCTAGTTGAGTTTCAATTCTATTAGAAAAGCCCATGTAAAAGGCCCATTTGATGGCCCATTTTTCCTCCTCCTTCTTTAGTCCCACATCATGTATAGGATTTATTCTTCTCTCTTCTCTCCTATATATTTGTATTCTCTCCTTGTATTTACATACTGGAATACTACATACAAGCTTTGGGCACTTCTCTACAAATTCATACAAGTTTTTGAACAAAAAATGAAAAAATGTACCTTTCCTCAGTGCTCTCCACAGGATTGACAGGGTCCGGATCCTTGTTTAGAGTCTTGCAACCTTTGAGGCCTTTCACTGATACTCCTGAGATAGAAGCCTGTACAGTGATCAAAGTTCATCAAATGTCCAAAACTTATAAACATTTGAAGCATATAGCCCAAAAACTTAATAGTTAGCGATAGTTTTCATATCCTTACACGGAAATATGTGTGCAATGCCGTGGTAAAAGAGAAAGGCTTCTTGTCTGTGTTTTTGATAGTTAAGGCAGTTGATAGCCCCTTGGCGCTTAATTTGACCTGCGAATTGTTCTGAGAAATGCTAAAAACAACGGATTTTGAGATGAAGGTTCTATTTGTTTCGGCGGTGAGAGTTGGAGTGGTGGGAATGGGAGCGTTGGTAATGGAGTGGTGGGAAATGAAAGGGGGTAGCTGCTGTCTCAAAAAAGGCCAAAATAGTGTTGTGGAGCAGTGACGGTGAGAATTGGAGGGTTACCAAACAGTTTTTTTAGCATTGGTGTTTTCCCCCAATGGAGATGGAGCAAAAATGCCCAAACAAATAGAACCCAAGTAAAATTCAAAGAAATTTGTAGACGATATATGTATCTGCACTAGAAATTTGTTGCACTTCAAGTAATTTCTAGTGATTCAAGTCAAGTGCTTTTCTTACCTACGGTAAACATGAAATTTGAGAATCCAAGACTGTAGGACATAAAATAATGGAGACGGAATCAATTCTCATGGGTAGTTTGTTTTAGTTCTCCATTAATCTTAATATTCCATTGGGTACCCAACATCAATTTTCCATGTTATTAATCAATAATCGTAACTGCGAGACTGAAGATGCAAAAATTATGGCTGAGAAGATGAAAACTCAGACTCATTGACCTTGTATAAAGCCTGAAAGCCAAAATCCCACATTGATCGACTGTAGAGCCCGTCCTTAAGCTCCAAGGTTACAACTGGCTCGCCTCCATTATTGTCCGAATCAAGAAGAGACCATTCAATATTTCTCGCGAACCCGTGCTGTCGAAGAAGGAACTCATGAGGATTACATACGAGTCAAAAAATGCAAGCGCAAAAGAGAATAAACTCAATATTCTTTTCATCTGCGTTCGGTGAAGTGATAGATACTATCCAAAGAAGCAAGATGATGAAGTGATATCCAAAATTTGTTAAGATATAAACAGCTCATCACAGGCAATGACATAGTGACATGTATGGCAAGTAGAACAGACATGGTTGCATGAATTCAATTGTTCTATATCTAACTTCACATTATATGGTGATCACATGTGAAGGCTTGGACTTTCCATGAAATCAGAAATAAAATGAAATTAGGATTAAACAACAGATTTAATGTATATGGATCCTTAAATATACATATACATTAAATTAGGAATTAATGTACATTGAAGATATATATTTAATATATATATAATGTGAAGATTTTGGCTAGACTAAACAAAGATGAAATTGAAGATATATAATATTAATTGAAGTAATTAAACAACAACACTCAAGCCTTTATCCCACTATACTGGGGTGGGCTATATGGATCCTTTGTGCCATTGTGCCCTATCTTTTGTCACACTCTCATTAATTGAAGTGATGGACTATGTTAATAACAGATGTGAATAATCAACAGAACAGATCAACTATGTTTAGGGATTGACTGACTTTTGTATGAACATTCACAGATAATTTCAACAGTTACATAATGGATGAATATGCACAGATAAACAATAAATTATTGCGATCCAAAGGGCCATAACAAACATCAACTAATTAAGTCCAGTGCTCAAAGAAGAAGGATAAGTGAGTAATGCCCGTAAGCAAACATCAACAAATTAGGTCCAGTGCTCAAAGAAGAAGAAAAATCGGACATAAGTGAACATGCCCGTAATATTGGTGGAGGCTCAGTATTTATATATTTTAAGACCACAAGGTTGCAAAGTTTCCTGATGTGGGAAAAATTGTGAACAATTCACCCATCTAAATCTATAAATGAGAAGTGAGTTGCATATAGTACATCGTCTAATTTGAGGTTCAACAATCATTAGAGGAACATTCTTGGCATTCATCAAAAAAGGAAAGAATGTGACTTTGGCTCGATACTCAGTGGGAAAGTTTGATGGCAACAGCAATTTTACTAGTGGCAGAATTATCAAAGATATGCGAGTTGTGTAAGGATTGATGTGAATCCTACAGTGACAGGATATATTGCCAGCATAGATGAAGAACAAAGTGTTGAGCCAATTTCATATGGTTGGGGTGGAGGTGGAGGAAGAAGACATGACTACTACTTCTTACCTCGCTCCTGTTGTGCTTTAAACACATGATAACTATGCTCTTGTATGCGAAAGATACAATGAGGTTGGAGGAGGTCGCATAACGTTACTGTCTAGTCAGATGTTATAGGCCCCACTCCTGAGAGTAAGCATATTTTGGCGAAAGATGGATGAGGTAGAGCATTGGACAGGGGATCAAGCGGTGCACGGGCTCGGTCGACATCAAAGAAGGGGGTTGTTTGTTACCATTGTAGACAGAGTGGTCTCATCAGGAGGAACTGCTCACAGCGTGCACAGGATGCGAGTGTGGTGATGCTAGATTTGTGAGTATAGAGTGATGATCTTTATACTATCATTGAGAATCATGACGACTGACTAGATTTTGGATTCTAGCGCATCACAACAGATGCTTGGATTTGCCGATGTTCAGTTCATTGGATGTGACTATCGGGTTGGTCTATTTGGGTGACGATTCAAGATGTGAGGTTACAGGCATAGGGACAATAGACATACGAGCACGTGATGGGGTGATGCGCAGACTTAAGAGGGTACATTTGGTGCCCAAACTGCGTAAGAATTTGACATTATTGGGCAGAATGAACTAGGGTGGTTGTAGTTTGCGTCGAGAGGAGTTCTGATAGTGACACGTGCGTCGTGCTCATGAAGGTTGTGCAATTTGGTGGTTTGTAACGACTGATGGAGATCACAATGCAAGCCCGTGATTTATGTGGATGACATGTTGGATGGCCGAGGTGGTACAATGAATCACCCTTTTGTGACTCGGGTTCGACGAGTCTTCTTTTGCAATCCGGGTGTGTAGATATCCTGTAGGTAAACCAGAGCAGAAATGAAGTCAACTTGCGACAAGTCGGATGACTTCTTGTGCTTAAGGTGGTGCTTAGTGTAGTTAATGCTTCATGCAGACATTGTTTCGTGCAAACTGTGCTTCATGCAAATAGTGCATCGTGTAAACATTGCTTTGTGTAGATGATGCTTCATGCAGATGGTGGTGGTGTTCGAAGCTAAATCAAGGTGGTGATTGCTGAGTTGATTTGCATTTTCAACATCCCACCTAAATAATGCATGCATCACATGTTTTGATTATTTTAATCAAAAAGAAGGCAGCTCCATTGATTATGCTGGTCGACCCTTGACTTGTATGATATTGGTGGGGTCCATCATTAATTGCTTTGATCTCTTTTATAAAGAGTAGTGGTTCTTTATTTAAAAGGCATCATGGGAGAAAACCAAGCCTTGAAGAGGAGAGAGGTAGTACACGACCAAAGGGCTTGACACGCGATGGAGGGTTACATCGACATCAGAGAGCGGCAGACATGTGGATAACGGTAAGGCGTAAGATGCACAGGTTACGACAATCACGGGGTGCTCGATGGTTGCATGCTCGCAGGCGCTGGTGGTTGTGCACCACAGGTGGTGATGTTGGCGGATTGTGTGTTCGCGAAGAGGTCAAGTCTCTTTGGAACTTGATCTAAAATGGAAAAGATGATCATATTTAAAGATCTATCAATCTTCAGGAAACCCTAGCGATTCTCAATCAAGGAAGTCGTCAAGAATTATTGTCCTCTCCTCTCTCTCAGAAACTCTACAGTAAACTGAATCGCATTTCTCTCTGTGATTCAAGTATTGACCTTCTCTCTAGTGAAAAATCTATTTGATCTAAAGCATTCTCAGCAACAACACAAAACTGTTGTAAAGGGTTACGGGCTCTCCCATCAAAAGAGCTTAATATGGTTTTGTTTTTTATTATGTGTTGTATTAATAGTAAATGATAGATTGCATTAATCACAACCATTAAACATTCTTGATGGTGGCAGTGATGGGTCGTTGGACGACGACAAAGATTTGATTTGGTACAAATTTTGTGTGCCTGTAACTACGGATTGTCGAGTGTACTCTTAATTACCCCAACCAAGTTAAAATTACTCCTACAAATTTATGTAGTCTAGATTCTTCTGCAGTGTATGTTTCAAACTTGTATCTGCCTAAGGAAGCGATAGGCGTTAGAAGGTTACATCGACATCAGAGAGCAGCAAGCATGTGGATTACGGTAAGATATAAGATGCGCGGGCTACGACAAGCCATGCGGTGTTCAATGGCTGCATACTCGTAGTCGCTGGTGGTAGTGCACAAGTTCTGACGTTGGCGGATTGCGCGTTCGCGACAAAGTCAAGTCTCTTTGGAACTTGGTCTAAAATGGAAACGATGATTATATTTAAAGATCTCTCAATCTTCAGGAAACCCTAACGATTCTCAATCAAGGAAGTCGCCAAGAGTCATTCTCCTTCTCTCCTCTCTCTCAAAAACTCTACTGTAAATTGAATCACATTACTCTTTGTTATTCAACTATTCACCTTCTCTCTAATGAAAAAATATGTTTGATCTAAAGCATTCTCAGCAACAACACAAAATAGTTGTAAAAGGTTACATGCTCTCCCTTCAAAAGAGCTGAACATGATTTTGTTTTTGATTTTGTGTTTGTACTAATAGTAAATGATAGATTGCATTAAACACAACCATTAAACATTTTTGGTGGTCGCGGTGATGGTCGTTTGATGACTAAGATTTGTTCTGCTACGAATTTTGTGTGCCTGTAACTACGTATTGCAGAGGGTACTCTTAATTACCCTGACCAAGTTAAAATTACTCCTGAGAATTTTTGTAGTCAGGATTCTTGTGCAATGTGTTTCAAACTTGTACTAGTCGAAGGGGACGACAGGCGATGGTGGGTTACATCGACATTAGAGAGCGACAAACATGCAGATAACGGTAAAGCATAATATGAGCAGGTTGCGACAAGTCAGGCGGAGCTCGATGGTTGCATGCTCGTACGCGTTGGTGGATATGTACAAGTGGTGATGTTGGCAGATTGTGCGCTCGCAGCAAGGTCAAGTCTCTTTGGAACTTGATCTAAAATGGAAAAGATGATCGTATTTAAAGATCTCTCAATCTTCAGGAAACCCTAGTGATTCCCAATCAAGGAAGTCGCCAAGAGTTATTCTCCTTCTCTCCTCTCTCTCAAAAGCTCTACTGTAAACTGAATCACATTTCTCTCTGTTATTCAACTATTCACCTTCTCTTAGTGAAAAAATTTGTTTGATCTAAAGAATTCTCAGCAACAACACAAAATAGTTGTAAAAAGTTACATGTTCTCCCTTCAAAAGGGCTTAACATGGTTTTGTTTCTGATTTTATGTTTGTACTAATAGTAAATGACAGATTGCATTAAACACAACCATTAAACATTCTCGGTGGTCGCGGTGATGGGTTTTTGACGACGACTAAGATTTGCTCTAGTATGAATTTCGTGTGCCCGTAACTACGTATTGCAGAGGGTACTCTTAATTATCCTGACCAAGTTAAAATTACTCCTACGAATTTTTGAAGTTTAGATTCTTCTGCAGTGTATGTCTCAAACTTGAATCTTTTAATTTGAGTACTGATGAATTTTATTATGATGATAAAATTGTGTCAAATGCATGTTTTCCTGTGACCCTACATTTAGGGCATGAGGATTGTGCTTCCGAGAACGGACATCCCAACAAGGCTTCCAGAACTCAAGAGTGTAGTCATATAAGGTGATGAATCCCCTACCAAAAAAGTCAAGAATCTCCTTAACCCTCTTCGAAAATCTTCAGAATCCCTTCGTTTCATTCTTGAATCATCCAATCCCTCACTATAAAAAGTAGATTGACAGACAAGGGAGAGGACATCAAGCAAAAGAAAAAAATCCAAAAGAGCAAGAGTGGAAAGAGAATGCAGAAAATTGAGTGATAGAAATAAAGGATGAAAGAAATAATAGCGAGACCATGACCTTGTAACCGGTTATGACAAACTTTCTCTTCTTATAAACTTGTTGAAAATGATACTCCACCCTTTTGTCTTCATTCCCACTAGTTTCTCATGTTTTTCTCTTCCTAGGTTCTTTTATCGCAATGAAAACATAAGAAGAAATTGAACCCTAAAAGCTAAGATAGTTCCAAGGTGCATGGAGGAAAGAGATGAGTAGAAACCCGTAAAATGCAAGATAGAAAAGAAAACAACCCTGTTATCGAATTCTAATTTCTTTTGGTGCTTCAGTTGGAGGATCTAATTCCATGAAGAATAAATAATAATGGTTCATTCCTTTTCCAGCTCACAATAACTTCATGCATTCATTTCTTTTTATAACCCAAAAGAGCAAAAGTGGAAAGATGACGCATAAAATTGAGAGAGTGATAGAAATAAAGGATGAAAGAAATAATAGTGAGACCATGACCGTGTAACCGGTTATCTTGTTGAAAGTGATACTCCGCCCTTTTGTCTTCATTCCCACTAGCTTCTCATGTTTTTCTCTTCCTAGGTTCCTTTATTGCAAGGAAAACATAAGAACAAATCAAACCCTAAAAGCTAAGATAGTTCCAAGGTGCATGGAGGAAAGAGATGAGTAGAAACCCGTAAAATGCAAGATAGAAAAGAAAACAACCCTGTTATTGAATTCTAATTTCTTTTGATGCTTCGGTTGGAGGATCTAATTCCATGAAGATCAAATAATAATGGTTCATTCCTTTTCTAGCTCAACATAACTTCATGCATTCATTTCTTTTTATAACCCAAAAGAGCAAGAGTGGAAAGAGAACGCAGAAAATTGAGAGAGTGATAAAAATAAAAGATGAAAGAAATAATAGTGAGACCATGACCTTGTAACCGATTATCTTATTGAATGTGATACTCCACCCTTTTGTCTTCATTCTCACTAGCTTCTCATGTTTTTCTCTTCCTAGGTTCTTTTATTGCAAGGAAAACATAAGAAGAAATTGAACCCTAAAAGCTAAGATAGTTCCAAGGTGCATGGAGGAAAGAGATGAGTAGAAACCCGTAAAATGCAAGATAGAAAAGAAAACAACCCTGTTATTGAATTCTAATTTCTTTGGGTGCTTCGGTTGGAGGATCTAATTCCATGAAGATCAAATAATAATGGTTCATTCCTTTTCTAGCTCAACATAACTTCATGCATTCATTTCTTTTTATAACCCAAAAGATCAAGAGTGGAAAGAGAACGTAGAAAATTGAGAGAGTGATAAAAATAAACGATGAAAGAAATAATAGTGAGACCATGACCTTGCAACCGGTTATCTTGTTGAAAGTGATACTCCACCCTTTTGTCTTCATTCCCACTAGCTTCTCATGTTTATCTAGCTCAACATAACTTCATGTATTCATTTCTCAAAATATAATTTAGAAATTCAACAATCGAGAATAGCAATTCATGAACTTGCATAATCTTAAAAGAATCACCAAAAATGAGCTAGGTATGCAAAACAGACAACTTGATATCCATAAACCATGTTCCCACTTATTAAATTAAGTTTTGGGCAATTCTTAGGATCCGTTTGACATGGTGGTGGTCGTCGTGAACGTGGTTACAAACCGTCATCCGTTTGGCGCAACTTTTTTGCTCCGGTGAGTTTGGACAAAAACGGCACCGTCGTGAAATATGTGCTTGACATAATAATGGTCATGACATCCACCAAGGAAAAAACAAATTTTGAACATAAAATGGACGAAGCTCCTTAGAAGAGGTCGGGTGTTCACGAACGATGGTTCATAACCACTACTTTAATGATTGTCACCGCCGCGTCAAACGAGCACTTAGTGTGCATAGAAGTATTAGATGTGGAACTGATATCTGATACTTGATAGGTTATGAAGTAATGTTTGAAGCCACATTGAAACCAATTCACACGGCTATTTTCGAGTTCTAGAATTTAATTCCCCCCCCCCCCCCCCCACGTTGATATCAGCCCCCTTCTACTTGGTAATTCCCCCAAAGCACTTTAACATTTCAACAATTTTAAACGCTTGGTGCAGAATATTATGATGAAAGAAGTAATGGTTCCTTCATAATCAAAATTAGTATGAAAATGGCTCATATAAGAGCCAGATATAAACAGGATTCGGCCTCAGTGCACACAAACAATTGCATATAATTCAGTTTATTCGAATTTCCAAGAAGATAGACACACCTGCTGCAAAACGCCCGGCCCAAACTGGGGGAAACAATGTGGGATTCCTCCACTGGTTTAGGAAATGATCTGATCAGCCACAAGAACTTTTGCATGCGTGCAGAGTGATATAGAATATTGAATGTAAGGAAATTTCAGCAGCATGATTTCAAAATGAGCAGCAGAATCAAATACAGAAATGAGGCAATTTGATAATAATTGATAACCTAATTGGTTTCTTCGCATCGAAAACTGCATCTGGTCGAACAAAGAGCAGATCCTTGCCATTTGAAGGCTTCCATGAAGTGACACAAGCTCCAAACAAGTATATCTCAGCCTCGCTGAACCGAAGTAGATTGATGAATCATCAGGGAGCAAAAGATAAAATAAAAAGGAAGAAAGGGAAAGCCACCTGCCATGAACCGAGCTCACGCAGACTTTGTGTAGCCCACCGTGGCCTTCTGCGACCTTGACCCACGAAGGAGTATCTGTTTTCTGGTTCATAGTGGCGCTGACAGTTCCGCCGGATCTGAGGATACAGAAGCACTTTAGATGCGCGGATCGTTCGTCGGCGCTGAAGAAATGGAAGAAATAACCTGGTCGAGTTCCAACTTTGAAGACGACGACTAGTGTTTGACGTGGACGGAAATGCGGCAAAGAGAGTAGCAAACGAAAGGCTCGCCGCCATGGTTTTCTCCCGTTTTGCAGCAACTCTTGCCGGCTAAAACTGCGGTGGTCGCATTGAATTTCCCTCGGCCAGCATTGTATTTTTGTTTTATACAAGCTGCCGGGCACAGGCTCTACCATGACATTATCTTAATCGTGACAGTGCACCTGGAACATCAAGTGCTCCGTGAGACAGTACTCAGGCACAACATTGCCTCAACATGATAGCGCTCATGGGGGGGCAGGAAGAATGTTGTGAAATTGGGACCGGATCCACGACTACGGTGGTTCGCCGCGGATTTTGCAACAGAAGATAATTTGAGCAATAAAATGACAAGCAAATTTTAAATCCAAGCAAGCACAACCAGACGACAAAATAATATATGTGGTTCGGAGATAAGCTTCTACATCCACGGGGAGAGCGCGCCAAAAAGATCCACTAAACTGATGAGGTTACAAGATACAAACTGAGACCGAAAACACGGTCGAACAACAAAGGAAAACCCAAAGAACCAAAAAATCCTAAAGAACCGCTACCGTCGGGCGGTAGTGATGTCGTCGGGCGACAGTGCACTGTTCTTCTTCCTCAGCTGGAATCGCCGCCTCCTTCCGCCGCCTGAGTTCGATCCCGCCTGGATCTGCCTTCTGAAGTCGCCGAACGCCTGGAGTCAACTTCTGGAGGTCGGTCGGATGTCGCCTCGCCTGAGGTGACCGTATGCGCCGCCTCCGTTAGCTCCGCCTGTATCGCCGCCTCTGCGCCTACTGCCGCCGTCGACGCGCCTGGTTCCGCCGAACCTCTGGGGCCTACTGCAGGTGGCCGGCCGGATGTCGCCTCGCCTGAGGTGACCGGATGCTCCGCAATCTTGCGCGCCAGATGTCGTCGTCTGCTGCCGCCATTCGCCGGAAGAACCGCCTGAAAAGCTCAAAGATCTCCCTCTCTGAATTCTCACTAGCGATGTATATTTCGAATCATGCTCATGGCTAAGAGAGGTTGACCCCTATTTATAATAGGATCAAGAGTCATCAATATATGAAGATGAACACATATGGAGGGGTTTGCCAAAATAGGACTCAACCAAATAGAAAGAAAATCCTCTAGATTATATCCCCCCCGCATAAAGCACTTCCATGTTTAGGATGTTATTAAAATTTAGTGAAGTGTGCGTCGCTACGACGAATTTGTATTATCGAAAATTCAACTTTATGCAGCGACTAATGAAGCTCCAGAGGACCATTTTAACCGAACACTTACAATCTATAATTGGAGTATTAATGCAAAATTTATTTTCCTAAATTTAAGAACACAAAATAAATGGAGCTTGAATGAACGGTAAATGAATTGCAGAGTTAATTTATACCGTTTTTGGCATCTAGCTCGTTCTTCATGGTCGCGGAAATGCGCAACAATTCCGACGCGTTGTTCCTTATGAATTCCGTGATGCTCGCAAATCCCGTTAGCATAAAAGAATATCTGTAATTTTGCTTTTCCGACAACAGTGAGTTAACATAAATAATCAGAGCTGTATAAAATTATCTTAGGAATTAGATGAGAGTAATAATCGAGATCTGATAATCACTGTTGGGTTCCAATATCATCTAAAGCACACTGGTTGAATCTTTGATTATAATGTTAGTGTTAGATCTGAACATGAAAATCAAGTGTATATAAATGTGTGATGATCTAGAATAACCACATCTACAATCATTAAACATAGGGTTTTACCTTTGCTGTTGGAAATAAGATGTGTATGCACGGGTAAATAGATCTGATGATATCAATGTGTTATTCCCCAAGAGAAGGCTAGATCTGGTGTTTTTAATTAACAGTTTACAGCAACAGTAGTGAGATCCAGATGGTCTCTTCTTCCAAGAAGCTTAATTTCACAAAATCTGGGAGGAACTTCTCTTGAAGCCGATTGAATAAAGGCCAGAGAGGCCCGTCGGCTGCGATGATATGCGAGAAGACGGCGCCGGCGATGTAGATCTGCAAGAAGGCGGTACCGGCGATGAAGATGAGATGAAGATCGGCTCTAGCTCTTCAAAACCTTCGACGACCTTGGCGCAGCTTTTCCACTGGAGTCGAATAGGAAAGATTTGACTCTCCTTGTTTTGCAATGCAGGGAGATGGCGCTGCCCTTGCCCCTTTCTCAAGACCTGCTAAATCACCAAAATGGAAAGGACAAAAGGAGAAGATGGCAGTTACCCAAAGAGAGAGGAAGAGAACCACAGAATTTCACCCTTGTTCACCGTATAGCCTTTTTTCCATCATTCAGGGATTTACCGGGCTCTAATAGGGCAAGCCCCAAATTTTGGAGTTACAAAAAAATTTAATGGATACAATTAATTCCATTAAACTCCAAAATCAATGAAAAATAAAACCCCCTTAAGAAATCAATTAGATTTCATGATTATGCCATATTTCGTGTCAAGGGTGAGACCGAGTTCGCAACTGAATTTACGAGACGGTCTGACCCACCTATCACAGGCTTTGACCGTTCACGCAACTGAACTAACACACGCTCGTAGGAGTCCAAATAGACATAATATGCGCGTACGACTTTAACGGATCGCCTCGATGAATCGAGTCCATCTAATGGAAAATTTCCAACATTCTCCCACTTGGACTTGTGTTCATCGCAACTCATGACATTCCGATAAAATCTTCACTAAACTTAAGGGTACCAATTAGCGAACACGATATTGAGTCTACTCCCACGTCAAACCGGTACCAATCAAATCCTTCACTCTGAATCATGGCGGCAACCGCATCATTGAGCGACACGGGACCTTCCATGGTCACAACAACTTACGGATCTAATCGACATGGACAAAGCGCGGTTATATAAATCATAGAACAATATACTGAAAGTGTGCACATGAAGGTTGTTCTGATTTGGTGGTCAACCAAACTTCTCAAATGAATGCACTAAAACATGCTGCGAGAAGTTTTTAAGTGTTCAAAAGAACAAGTATGTCTAACCTTAAGGTTCCAAAATTCATGCATCAAAAGACATACTACATGCCATAATTCAAATGAAGTGCCCTAGGTCTTATGCTCCGACTGACACAAGTCATGAGACTTTGTATGAGGTGTGACGTGTCACATAAATTCAACAAATATTGAAACTTAATAATATTGTTGAATCAACATTCTTTAATTATTAATGAATTAAATAAATTACAAACCAAACGACAGATAACTGAATTGGAGCTTCATGTAGTCTCCCACTAATCAAGCGCATCGATCGACTCTTTAAGCCTCATATTAATAACATGTTTTTGAAATACGTTAGGGAGAAGTCCTTTAGTAAGTGGATCGTCCAACATGTCGTCTGTCCCTAAATGCTCCACCAAAATGTCACCCTTCTTGACCAATTCCTTAACGGTCAAGAATTTAATTTCCATATGCTTGGACCCTGTGATACTTTTATTGTTCATTGAGAACATAACTACAGAGATGTTATCACAATACATCCGGATGGGTCCAGCTATAAAATCGACAACCTTTAACTCTGTAATAAAATACTTAAGCCACACTGCGTGTGTCGAAGCTCCAAAGAGAGCGAAGAATTTCGCATGCATTGTGGACGAAGTGATGAGTGTCTGTTTGACACTCTTCCACGAAACGGCCCCACCAACAAACTTAAATATATAACCTGAAGTAGACTTTTTATCATCCTCACACCCGGCAAAATCAGAATCTGTATAGCTCACTAACTCAAGGTTTTGAACTCTATGGTAGACTAACTTAACATCCTTAGTTCCCTTCAGATACCTTAAGACTTTCTTGGGAGCCACCTAATGATCAGGTCCTGGGTTCGATTGATATCTGCCCAAAAGTCCTACTGCGAAGACAATGTCTGGTCTGGTACAGACTTGGGCATACATAAAACTGCCTACCGAGTCCTACTGCGAAGGCAATGTCCGGTCTGGTACAGACTTGAGCATACATAAAACTGCCTACCGCACTAGCATAAGGTATATCTTTCATTCGCTCTCTCTCTATATCGTTTCTGGGGCACTATGACAAGCTGAGCTTATCACCTTTAAGCACAGGTACGTCACCAGGCTTACAACCGAGCATGCTAAATCTCTCTAGTACACGCTCGATGTAGGCTTTCCGAGAGAGTGCTATTGTATGGTGAGATCGGTCCCTAATGATCTCAATCCCTAGAACGAAGGTTGCATCTCCAAGATCTTTCGTATCAAAGTGTTTTGACAGAAATTGCTTAGATTTATGCAATAATGTCAAATCACTGCTCGCAAGTAGGATGTCATCCACATAAAGAATTAAGAAGATGAATCTGCTCCCACTGATCTTGAGATATATGCAACGGTCTACCTTATTTTCTACAAAATCAAAAGAAGTAACTACCTCATCAAATTTCAAATACCACTGTCTAGAAGCTTGCTTCAGACCATATAGGGATTTGTTAAGCTTACATACAAGTTGGTCGGAATGACCATACTTGAATCTCTCAGGCTGCACCATATAGACCTCCTCGGCAAGATCATCATTCAACAATGCGGTCTTTACATCCATCTGGTGTAGCTCCAAATCATAATGAGCTACTAATATCATTATCACTCTGAAAGAGTCTTTAGAGGAAATGAGAGAAAAAGTCTCGTGGTAATTGATTCCTTCTCTCTGCGTAAAACCTTTGGCTACCAGTCTGGCTTTAAACCGCTCGACCTTTCCTTTAGAGTCTTTCTTGGTCTTAAATATCCATTTAGAACCAATGGGCTTACAGCCTTTGGGTAACTCAACCAACTCCCAAACCTTATTCAGATTCATATACTTCATCTCGTCTTTCATCGTATCCCACCACAGATCAACTTGAGGTCCAGACACAGCTTCATTAAATGTCACTGGGTCAATCACTTGACCAATGTCATAATCACTCTCTCCTAAATAGACTTCATAGTCTGAGGAAATCGCAGGCCTTCTCTGCCTAATGGATCTCCTAGCGGGTGGATGAACCTCCTGGACATGAGGAGGAACCTCAACTGGAATCGGTGGTAAGAGTGCTTCCACATCCTCCACTTGTTCCATCATAGGTTCAGACACCATAAGATCTCTTATCAAGGGCACAGATAAATTAATGGGCACAACTTTCTCGACTTCACTAATAGGACGAGAGCAACTAAGTTCATCAGCGACATCCCATTCTAAAAATTTAGTTGTTTGTGACTCCATAATTATAGGTCCTCCTAAAGTGGAATAGAACTTAAATCCCTTGGAGTGATCTGGGTAGCCAATAAAATAGCAACGATAAAACCTAGGGGCAATCTTACATTCTGATGGGTTGTACAAACGGACTTCTGCAGGACAACCCCATACACACAAATGATTAAGGCTGGGTCGTCTTCCAGTCCACAACTCAAAGGGGGTTTTAGCTACTAACTTAGACGGAACTCTATTAAGGATTTACACTGCAGTCTTGAGAGCCTCACCCCATAAAAATTCAGGAAGATTTGTTCTACTCATCATTTCCTTAAGGGTGCGATTACGCCTTTCGACCACACCATTCTGCTCAGGACTACCCGGCATGGAATACTAGGCGACAATGGCACAGATCACCAAGTATCTGGAAAACGGACCTTTATGTTGCCCTGAGGCATCATGTCTACCAAAATACTCGCCACCTCTATCAGACCTAACAATCTTGATGTCTTTCTCTATTTGTTTCTCAACTTCAGTCTTGAAAATCTTGAATTTTTCAAGAGATTCAGACTTCTCCTTAATTAAGCACAAATAGCCAAAACGAGAGTAGTCATCAATGAATGTAATAAAATAGATGTTTATACAGAGGGTAGCGGAATAAGGACCACTGATGTCCGTATGAATAACCTCTAACACACTTGAACTACGAGTTGAGCCCTTCTTCTTAATCTTGGTCATCTTACCTCTACAGTAGTCCACGCATGTTTCTAGGTCACTGAAGTCTAGAGTAGGGAGAATGTTTTCCTTAACTAATCTTTCTACTCTTTTCCTAGAGATATGACCTAACCTTTTATGTCATAGCATGAAGGACTGCTCCTTAATGAGAGGTCTTTTACTGGCAATATTCTCTACATTATATGAGGTGACATAAAAATCAACAGGTGCAAGACATATTCTATATAAACCATTAGATAGTGAACATTGACCAATAAACAGTGATTCATGAAATAACTTAATTAAAGCACAAGAAATATTAAAACCATAATTAAGTCTATCTAATGCAGAAACAGAAATCAAGTTCCTTCTAAACGAAGGAATATAAAATATGTCTTTTAATAATAGTTCATATCCAGAATCGAGGACTAAACAAATGTCCCCGATGAACTTCACCTCCACCTCAGTATTGTTGTCAACCGTGAGTCTGCACTCACCCTTGCTTGGCCTCCTCCTTTTGATGAACCCCTGCAGTATGTAAGCAACATGATTAGTTGCTCCACTATCGAGCCACCAAGAACTTGATGGGGTTTCAATTAAATTGGATTCACAAAGGACAAAAGCTAAAGAGTTGCCTTTAGGTGCAAAGCCACACTTTTCCATCCAAGCTTTAAATTTCAGGCACTCGTGCTTCACGTGCCCCTTCTTCTTACAAGGGGATTTGACTACGAGCAAAGCAGTATTTGTCTTGCTCCCTGAAGCTTTAAATTCTAAGTCCATGTGTCCTTGCTCCCTAAAGCTTGTCCATCCTGAGCTTTAAAAGGAGCTTTGAACTTTTTCTTCTTCTTAAAAGGAGATTTGACTACGAGCAAAGCAGTATTCGTCTTTTCTTTCTTCAGTTTCTCCTCCTCAGCAACACATCAAGTGATTAGATCATTTATCTTCCACGACTCATCCTGGGAGCTATAGGTGGTCTTCAAAATGCAGAATTCTACAGGGAGTGTATTTAGTGCCTGATGCACTATCAAGGCTTCAGGGAGAGTAATCTCCATCTCCTGCAGTTTGGTCTAGTAATAGACCATCTTCAGTATATAATCACGAACTCCACCTCCTCCTGAATACCTCATGGAGAAGAGGTCCTGAATCAGAGTTCCAATATCAGCATTGGAAGACACCTTATATCTCTGTCCAACGGCAGTCAGAAAATCTCTGGCGACGGTCGTGTCTGAAAGACCACTCAGCAGGTGCTCCGGAATGGAACGCTTCATAGTCAACAAGCAGATTTTGTTCGACTTGTTCCATGCATCATAATGATCCTTCTCAGCTTGAGTGCTAGTCGCTATGAGGGCTGCAGGCTGGTTGGTATTCATGGTCATCTCAATATCCGTCATCTCAAGAGCAAACATAATGTCGGACTTCCACTTCTTAAAGTTTGATCCAGTGAGTTTTTCAATGGTCGTCATGTTGTTGTGGACTATAAAGGTGACTGAAAAGAGAGAATAGAAAAATCAGTGACAAAAGGGCAACAGTGGCTATAAAATCCTAAAGAGCATACTAGGCGGAGAATCCTGGCGCGTCAACATGCAACACCTTTGGGCAGACTACGTGCCACGTAATTAGTAATTCTCCACACAAGAACGAGCAACAGTTACGCTTGAGCTTTTCGTAAAACTACCACCTTTGGGTGAATAGCTTACTAGAGCCCTGCACTACTGTCCAAATGTCCCCGTGTAACCCTCTGAACCTATTACGCAAGCACCACCTTTGGGTGAATGATTGCGCACTAGTCTCAAAGAACTCCCTAAAACATGTGAAACCGTAATCTCACAAACCGACTCGAAAAGGCCACTTTGACGGCTACAGTTCTTATCGATGCACAAGACCCTTTTGAAAGAATTAGTGCATAACCACCTAGAGGGGGGTGAATAGGTGTAATTTTTCTTTTACTTTAAAGAAAGACAATCTTTTCTGTAATTTAAGCAGCAATTGCAAATTCTACAGCTATCAGCACAGCAATCACAGAAACAATTACAAATTCTACAGCTATCAGCACAGCAATCACAGAAACAATCATACACAGAGTGCACACAGTGTTTATAGTGGTTCCCTAAGGTCTGGGTACATCTATTTTCCCCCTTCGCCTATCTAGCATGCACTAGATTCGGCCTAAATTATGCACTTCTCCTCAGATCCTAAGATCTTACAGCTCAGAACCCCAAACAGGTTCCTACATCTCAGAGTGTCCCCACTCCTACAAATCAGGCAAACAGCCCTACCTCAGCCTTCACCAAGGCTTATACTCAGAGAACACAGTCTCCTACAACTCAGGCACAAAGCCCTACCACTCAGTCTTTAACAAGACCTACACTCAGCCTTTATAAAATAGGCTTACAGCTCAGATCCCTTAGGATCATACAAAAAGATAATAAATGATTTTAGGTTACCACTCTGTTTGAGAGAATGAAGAGGGCAACCTTCTTGATCAGTTCTTGATAGAACTGATTTCTGAGATCAACTTTGTCTTTGATTTCTTCAAGGCTTCTTGAGTCTGAACTCAGTAAAAGTTGATCTTCTTGAAGTAGTCCGGCTGACAACTTCCTTCTTAAGATGAAGAATTAAATCTGGATCCTTCTTTGCAGTCTAGTTCAGAACCTGCTTCTTAAGAGATTTGATTAAACAAGTCTCTTTCTTGATTTCAATTACTGGAGTTCTCTCTCTCCAAGTAAATCTGAAGTTTCTTCAAAATACTGATTTATAGTTTTCTCTGGATCTGTATTCTATAATGATTGATCGTCTTAATTGTCTTGATCGTCTTTTTCTGTTGAAGGAGAAAGCCTTTATATAGTCTTCCTTCATGGTAACTGTTGAAACCAAAAACTTGGTCTCTGTGGAGTTCGGGGTCCCTTGAAAGGGGTGACCTCACACCTACTACACTCAAGAGAACGTCACGGACCGAAGACTTGGGAAACTAGGAACAGACCCTCGGCTCTAGCGCGGAGGTCCCACCTCACACCCGGAAGGCTACCCGAGCTCTTCCCCTCCCTAGCCAATGCTCGAGCTAGGGTGCCTTGGAGGAGCCCTCTCTACTCTACCAAGGAGGAACTAAGGGAGGAGGAAGCCAAAAAAGATCCTCTCCAAAGGCACCCAAGGGGGTCTACTTATAGTTTTTCCCAAGCACATGACCCATAATGTCTGAAACGCCCCCAAGGCAAATAAGCCTTGGGCCAATAGGAAATCGCCACGCCGGGGGGCAAAGAGGTAAAAACATCCCGGGGGCAAAAACGGTAACGATAAGGACCAAAGGGGGCCAAGGATAGGGAGAGCCCACATGCCAAACCGCAGGGCGGACGAGACCCGGCCCCGGGCCGGTCTCGCCCCCACCAGCCCGCGGGGCGGGCGAGACCCGGCCCCGGGCCGGTCTCGCCCCCCACCTGCCCGCGGGGCGGGCGAGACCCGGCCCCGGGCCGGTCTCGCCCCCACTGGCCCGCGGGGCGGGCGAGACCCGGCCCCGGGCCGGTCTCGCCCCCACCTGCCCGCGGGGCGGGCGAGACCCGGCCCCGGGCCGGTCTCGCCCCCACCTGCCCGCGGGGCGGGCGAGACCCGGCCCCGGGCCGGTCTCGCCCCCACCAGCCCGCGGGGCGGGCGAGACCCGGCCCCGGGCCGGTCTCGCCCCCACCAGCCCGCGGGGCGGGCGAGACCCGGTCCCGGGCCGGTCTCGCCCCCACCCGCCCGCGGGGCGGGCGAGACCCGGCCCCGGGCCGGTCTCGCCCCCACCCGCCCGCGGGGCGGGCGAGACCCGGCCCCGGGCAGGTCTCGCCCCCACCCGCCCGCGGGGCGGGCGAGACCCGGCCTCGGGCCGGTCTCGCCCCTGCCAATCCGCTGCACCTGCCTCAAAGAAGGGGCCACCGGGGGGGGAGGTAGAATTTTTCCCCCCTACTAGTATGTTTCCAAGCCAGAGCCAAAATAGGCCATCGAGAGTGCAAAGTCTCCAAAAAGCTTAAAAACGCGTCCGTCCTATTTGGGGCCCACTCTTCGCGAATACGGGGTTGTACACAATCCCCGCTCTTTTCGAGGTTGGCACAAGCTCAAAAAGAAACATCCAACCCCACGTATTCGCGGAGTGTACTTTTTGCGCGCGACTCCGGAGGGGTCAACCTGTCAAGCCAGCTAATGGGAGCCTGGGTGACGAGACAGCCTCGGGGCGGAAACACTCAACCTCCCCGAGTAGTCAACATGCCAAGCCAGCTAGTGAGAGCCTCGACCTCGGGGTGCAAACACTTGCTCTTCGAGAGGTACCACCGGCCCTGCCAGCTAGTGGGAGCCCGACAGCGGTACCACCCCGGAGCGAAGGGACTTGGGCTTCCACGAGAGGTCAACCTGCCCTGCCAGCTAGTGAGAGCCTGGCAGCAGAATCCATCTCGGAGCTAAAGGACTTAGCCTCCACGAGAGATCAACCTGTCCTGCCAGCTAGTGAGAGCCTGACAGCGGAATCCATCTCGGAGCTGAAGGACTTAGGCTCCACGAGAGATCAACCTGCCCTGCCAGCTAGTGGCAGCCTGACAGCGAAATCCATCTCGGAGCTGAAGGACTTAGCCTCCACGAGAGATCAACCTGCCCTGCCAGCTAGTGAGAGCCTGGCAGCGGAATCCATCTCGGAGCTAAAGGACTTAGCCTCCACGAGAGATCAACCTGCCCTGCCAGCTAGTGGGAGCCTGACAGCGGAATCCATCTCGGAGCTAAAGGACTTAGCCTCCACGAGAGATCAACCTGCCCTGCCAGCTAGTGGGAGCCTGGCAGCGGAATCCATCTCGGAGCTGAAGGACTTAGCCTTTACGAGAGATCAACCTGCCCTGCCAGCTAGTGGGAGCCTGGCAGTGGAATCCATCTCGGAGCTGAAGGACTTAGCCTCCACGAGAGATCAACCTGCCCTGCCAGCTAGTGGGAGCCTGATAGCGGAATCCATCTCGGAGCTAAAGGACTTATCCTCCACGAGAGATCAACCTGCCCTGCCAGCTAGTGGCAGCCTGGCAGCGAAATCCATCTCGGAGCTGAAGGACTTAGCCTCCACAAGAGATCAACCTGCCCTGCCAGCTAGTGATAGCCTGGCAGCGGAATCCATCTCGGAGCTAAAGGACTTAGCCTCCACGAGAGATCAACCTGCCCTGCCAGCTAGTGGGAGCCTGACAGCGGAATCCATCTCGGAGCTAAAGGACTTAGCCTCCACGAGAGATCAACCTGCCCTGCCAGCTAGTGGGAGCCTGGCAGCGGAATCCATCTCGGAGCTAAAGGACTTAGCCTCTACGAGAGATCAACCTGCCCTGCCAGCTAGTGGGAGCCTGGCAGCGGAATCCATCTCGGAGCTGAAGGACTTAGCCTCCACGAGAGATCAACCTGCCCTGCCAGCTAGTGGGAGCCTGGCAGCGGAATCCATCTCGGAGCTAAAGGACTTAGCCTCCACGAGAGATCAACCTGCCCTGCCAGCTAGTGGGAGCCTGGCAGCGGAATCCATCTCGGAGCTAAAGGACTTAGCCTCCACGAGAGATCAACCTGTCCTGCCAGCTAGTGAGAGCCTGACAGCGGAATCCATCTCGGAGCTGAAGGACTTAGCCTCCACGAGAGATCAACCTGCCCTGCCAGCTAGTGGCAGCCTGGCAGCGGAATCCATCTCGGAGCTGAAGGACTTAGCCTCCACGAGAGATCAACCTGCCCTGCCAGCTAGTGAGAGCCTGACAGCGGAATCCATCTCGGAGCTGAAGGACTTAGCCTCCACGAGAGATCAACCTGCCCTGCCAGCTAGTGGGAGCCTGACAGCGGAATCCATCTCGGAGCTAAAGGACTTAGCCTCCACGAGAGATCAACCTGGCCTGCCAGCTAGTGGGAGCCTGGCAGCGGAATCCATCTCGGAGCTGAAGGACTTAGCCTCCACGAGAGATCAACCTGCCCTGCCAGCTAGTGGGAGCCTGGCAGCGGAATCCATCTCGGAGCTGAAGGACTTAGCCTCCACGAGAGATCAACCTGCCCTGCCAGCTAGTGAGAGCCTGGCAGCGGAATCCATCTCGGAGCTAAAGGACTTAGCCTCCACGAGAGATCAACCTGCCCTGCCAGCTAGTGGGAGCCTGACAGCGGAATCCATCTCGGAGCTAAAAGACTTAGACGAGAGATTGGCCTGCCAGCTAGTGGGAGCTCCACGAGAGATCAACCTGGCCTGCCAGCTAGTGGGAGCCTGGCAGCGGAATCCATCTCCGAGCTGAAGGACTTAGCCTCCACGAGAGATCAACCTGTCCTGCCAGCTAGTGAGAGCCTGACAGCGGAATCCATCTCGGAGCTAAAGGACTTAGCCTCCACGAGAGATCAACCTGCCCTGCCAGCTAGTGGCAGCCTGACAGCGAAATCCATCTCGGAGCTGAAGGACTTAGCCTCCACGAGAGATCAACCTGCCCTGCCAGCTAGGTGAGAGCCTGGCAGCGGAATTTATCTCGAGGTGAGACCTTCCCACCCTCCGAGAGATCAACCTGCCCCGCCAGCTAGGTGAGAGCCTGGCAGCGGAATCCATCTCGAGGTGAGACCTTCCCACCCTCCGAGAGATCAACCTGCCCTACCAGCTAGGTGAGAGCCTGACAGCGGAATCCATCTCGAGGTGAGACCTTTCATGAATCATAAATATTTTCGGTGGTTTCTATCATTAATCATGGCTGATACAACGTAAGCTAAGTTCATTACAAAGAGATGATTCACTTCTCTCTTACCTCCCTCTTCCCCCATGAATCATCCGATCCTTCCCCGGGTGCCCACATCAACCCTGTCCTCACATCTCTCCTCTGCTGCCTCGGGTCAGACTTCCTCAATCCGCACCGGGTCTTGCGCTTGTTGAGGCTGATGAGGTTGCGGTGCTGGAGCTCTTGTCCTTCTCAACTCCAGAAATTCGGGGCAAGTAGATGTTGCGTGGCCTTCCTCCTGGTGGAACTCACAGTAGGGTAACTCTACTCTGACTCTTCTCCTTCCCGTTCGGTTCCTCCTCTCCCTTCGACCAATTTCCATCGCTTGCTGTGGTGGGGGTAGGAGTTGCCTAGGGGCTTGCCTCTGGAAGTTATACCTCCCTTGGCCCCCATGATAGTTCCCCCCTCCTTGGATGAGAGCTCTTCCCGGACCTTGAGCAGGTCCTCCCTGCTGCCTCCAGCCTGGTTCCGGACCCTCCTGTCCTTGGAACCCCTGAGCTCTCTGCTCCTCTCTCCTTCTTCCTTCCTGATGCCTTGAGCCACCCTGCTCCCTTGACTCCACCTCCGTCAACTTTTCCAACCTCTTGACAAATGCCGGGTTGGCTGCCTCCATGGCAATCTCCTCTGCCGCCCTTTCCATCAGCTCCTCGAAGGAAAGGGGGGCCTTCCGGGTCAAGCTCATCTTGAAGAAGCCCTCCTTCAGCCCAACGGTGAAGGCCATCTGGAGAGCATACCCTGGCATCTCCTGGACCTCCAATATCTCCTCTTGGAATCTGTCTACGTAGCGGGCCAGCGACTCCTCGGCCCCCTGCCTTATCAGGAAGATGGACTCGGGGCTCCTCTTCCACTTCTTGGAGGTGGAGAAGCGAAGCTGGAAGCTCCGGCTCAAGTCCTCGAACCCATAGATTGACCTTGGGGGGAGTTGATGGAACCAGTCCCTTGCCTTCTCCTTCAACGTAATCGCAAAGAGGCGACACTTGAAGGCGTCCGTCATCGGTCTGATGGAGACGACATCCTCGAACCACTGCAGGTGTTGAACGGGGTCATCCTTCCCCGTATAGTAAGCCATGTCTGGCTCTCTGAACCCCTCGGGAACGGGAGCTGAGATGATCAGCTCGCTGAAGGGTGACCCCCTAAGGGGTGGTCTCGCCACCTCCACTCGCGCCACCTGCTCGCCTGGGAGGTTGGCACTCGCCGGGCTGGAAAACAGCTCCCGGCCGGTGAGGTCTCGCTCGACCCCATCTCCCATCCTCTCCTTTCCTGGCCTTCTTCCTGGTGCGCTTCCCTCTCCCCCCGCTGGGGTCATCTCGCCTAGACCCCTGGGAGTCGACTCGCCGAGGGGGGGAGCTAGCTCCTGGGGGGTCGGGGTGGAGCTCCCACCCCGAGGAGCAATGCTTCGCAGCATCTCCATGATGCCTTGGATGGAGGCCATGAACTCTTGCCTCCCCACAAAAGGTCCCGAGCTAGGGAGCTCGCCGAGATCATCACTACCTCCCTCACCTCCAGTCATGACTCTCTCCCGAGATCTTCTGTACTGGTCACTCTCCACGCTCACCGCACCAAAAGGTTGAAACCAAAAACTTGGTCTCTGTGGAGTTCGGGGTCCCTTGAAAGGGGTGACCTCACACCTACTACACTCAAGAGAACGTCACGGACCGAAGACTTGGGAAACTAGGAACAGACCCTCGGCTCTAGCGCGGAGGTCCCACCTCACACCCGGAAGGCTACCCGAGCTCTTCCCCTCCCTAGCCAATGCTCGAGCTAGGGTGCCTTGGAGGAGCCCTCTCTACTCTACCAAGGAGGAACTAAAGGAGGAGGAAGCCAAAAAAGATCCTCTCCAAAGGCACCCAAGGGGGTCTATTTATAGTGTTTCCCAAGCACATGACCCATAATGTCTAAAACGCCCCCAAGGCAAATAAGCCTTGGGCCAATAGGAAACTGCCACGCCGGGGGGCAAAGAGGTAAAAACATCCCGGGGGCAAAAACGGTAACGATAAGGACCAAAGGGGGCCAAGGATAGGGAGAGCCCACATGCCAAACCGCAGGGCGGACGAGACCCGGCCCCGGGCCGGTCTCGCCCCCACCAGCCCGCGGGGCGGGCGAGACCCGGCCCCGGGCCGGTCTCGCCCCCCACCTGCCCGCGGGGCGGGCGAGACCCGGCCCCGGGCCGGTCTCGCCCCCCACCTGCCCGCGGGGCGGGCGAGACCCGGCCCCGGGCCGGTCTCGCCCCCACTGGCCCGCGGGGCGGGCGAGACCCGGCCCCGGGCCGGTCTCGCCCCCACCTGCCCGCGGGGCGGGCGAGACCGGCCCGGGGCCGGTCTCGCCCCCACCTGCCCGCGGGGCGGGCGAGACCTGGCCCAGGGCCGGTCTCGCCCCCACCTGCCCGCGGGGCGGGCGAGACCCGGCCCCGGGCCGGTCTCGCCCCCACCTGCCCGCGGGGCGGGCGAGACCCGGCCCCGGGCCGGTCTCGCCCCCACCTGCCCGCTGGGCGGGCGAGACCCGGCCTCGGGCCGGTCTCGCCCCTGCCAATCCGCTGCACCTGCCTCAAAGAAGGGGCCACCGGGGGGGGGAAGGTAGAATTTTTCCCCCCTACTAGTATGTTTCCAAGCTAGAGCCAAAATAGGCCACCGAGAGTGCAAAGTCTCCAAAAAGCTTAAAAACGCGTCCGTCCTATTTGGGGCCCACTCTTCGCGAATACGGGGTTGTACAGTAACCGGCTGATCCGGTTTCTAACGAACTTCTGACAGCTCTGACAGTTGCAGTAGATCGATTGAAATGACAGCTGTCAAGTCATCCAGTCACTTCTTGAAAATTCTGTCTCTGTCTGAAAGTGTCGAGACTGATGTTTATTATGTGTCGACACAAATAGACTAAGTGTCGACACAAGTGGACTAAGTGTCGACACTAGCCTTGATGGTGTCGACATAACTTCTTTTGTTGTTGTAACAGCTTCTCGACACAGCTTCTGTTGAATGCGTCTACACTGATTCTGTGTGTCGACACAAATACTTCTTCTTTAAAACTTAGTAGAAATTCTGCTGTGTGTCGACACATATCCTTTGTGTCGACACACGTACTTCTTTACTTTAACTGTGTTGAAGCTTACTGTGTGTCGACACAAGTCCTGTGTGTCGACACAGTTGATATTGACAAAGCCTTCAGTGTGTCGACACAGCCTCCTGGTGTCGACACATTTGATGTCGACTAAGCTTCACTGGGTGTCGACACTGCCTCTAAGTGTCGACACGATTTATGTCGACTATTCTTCACAGTGTGTCGACACTGCCTCTATGTGTCGACACATTTCTTCTGGTGTCGACTCTGCCTTTCCTGATGTCGACACAATTTGCTCCAAGTGTCGACACAGCTTTTGTGCCTCTATGTGTCGACTCTCCTTGATTTTCTCATACACCACTTGAGACCAATCTGTTCTTAGAGTAAAGATTATTCTTGTCATAATTTCAAACATAGAGGCAGACACCCTGTCATGCCCTCCTAGCATACTGAGAATAACCTTGCCCACAATTTCAGACATGAATTTTCCTTGACTGTTCATGCCTTTCCTGTTAAAGACAGATCCTATCTTCATCTTAGGATCAAGACCACACCAGGTTAAAGCTTCCCTGGTCTTTGAAGCAGTTACTTCTTCTTCATCTTGAGTTTTGGGTAGCTGGAGTACCTTCCTCAGACTGTTTGGAGAAATCTTGACCTTAGATCCATGAACTCTGGATTTGATTCTGTATCCAGATTCATCTACAACAGCTCCATTAAGGAATTCAAGAACTTCCTTCTTCCAAATCTTTGTTGGTTCTGAAACCAAGTATTCTAGTCCAGAATTGGCGACTAGGGTTATCACCGATTGGATTTCTTGATCTGCGTCGTCGAACGCGCCACGCACCAGCTCATAGCCCTCGTTCACGTTCTCCTCAAGCTTAGGAGCCATTAGGGTTTGGAGAATTTGTCTTTAGAAAAGAGAAGTGTCGACACTGTAGTTTTGGTCTCGAAACTTTGAAAGCGTGTCGACAAACAAAGACAGAACCCTATTTATACCTTTCTGATTTTGAAGATGAACAGGCGGGAGAACTAACTCAACATGTGTCGACACTGACAATAAGTGTCGACACTGACTTATAATGTCTCGACACACATGTGTCGACACAAGTTTAGTTAACAGATATTATGTGTCGACACTTGGTTATGTGTCGACACAACATAACTCGACACATCGTCGAGACTTTACTTAGAAAATTCTGAGTAAAACATAAGTGTCGACACCATATTGGATGTGTCGACACCTACTTGACATGTGTCGACACTAACATTCTGAAGTGTCGACACCACATTCCTAGATGTGTCGACACCTTTTTCCCGAAGTGTCGACACCACTATTCTGTGTCGACATAGACTTGTCTATGTGTCGACACCTTTTTACTTAGCCAATTTTCTATTCTGTAAACTTAGTCTAAGTTTATCATTCCTAGTTCAATTTTGAATCTATTGAACTTAGCTTCTTCTAGGGGCTTAGTAAACATGTCAGCTATCTGATTATCAGTTTTAACATATTCAAGTGAAATATCTTCTCTTTCTACATGTTCTCTAAGAAAGTGATATTTAATCTCAATATGTTTTGTTCTACTATGAGATACAGGGTTATCAGCTATTGAAATAACACTTGTAGAATCACAGTAAAGTGAAGTTCTACTTACCTGAAATCCATAGTCCTCTAGCTGATGTTGAATCCACAGAAGTTGAGCACAGCAACTTCCTGAGAAGCTTGATTTCACAGTAATGAGATCCAGATGGTCTCTTCTTCCAAGAAGCTTGATTTCACAAAATCTGGGAGGAACTTCTCTTGAAGCCGATTGAATAAAGGCCAGAGAGGCCCGCCGGCAGCGGTGATATGCGAGAAGATGGCGCCGGCGATGTAGATCTGCAAGAAGGCGGTACCAACGATGAAGATGAGATGAAGATCGGCTCTAGCTCTTCAAAACCTTCGACGACCTTGGTGTGGCTTTTCCACTGGAGTCAAATAGGAAAGATTTGACTCTCCTTGTTTTGCAATGCAGGGAGATGGCGCTGCCCTTGCCCCTTTCTCAAGACCTGCAAAATCACCAAAATGGAAAGGACAAAAGGAGAAGATGGCAGTTGCCCAAAGAGAGAGGAAGAGAACCACAGAATTTCACTATTGTTCACCGTATAGCCTTTTTTTTCCCATCATTCAGGGATTTCAAAACCGGGCTCTAATAGGGCAAGCCCCAAATTTTGGAGTTACAAAAAAATTTAATGGATACAATTAATTCCATTAAACTCCAAAATCAATGAAAAATAAAACCCCCTTAAGAAATCAATTAGATTTCATGATTATGCCAAATTTCGTGTCAAGGGTGAGACCGAGTTCGCGACTGAATTTACGAGACGGTCTGACCCACCTATCACAGGCTTCGACCGTTCACGCGACTGAACTAACGCACGCTCGTAGGAGTCCAAATAGACATAATATGCGCGTACGACTTTAACGGATCGCCTCGATGAATCGAGTCCATCTAATGGAAAATTTCCAACATAGGACTCCCCCAAAAAATCAGCCCCCCTCACTAAACCACTTCCTAATCAAGATTAGGGCAAACTAGGCAAATAAATCTCACTAGGATCGATGACGTGACGCGATACTGACGGTCCGAGATTGGCGATGAGATGTCATAATCTCAACAGAATAACACATTTTTATTGTAAATAAGTGACTTTGTCTATATCACATCATTTTTTAAAAAATTTAGAAAATGCATAATGTACAACCCCGTATTCGTGGAGTAGGGTCCCCAGGCAGACACAAGACTTGCTACACATTTGTAAGCTTTTAGGGAATTTTTGCACTCTTGGAGGCCAATTTTTTGTTGATCTGCATGAAATACTAGTATGGGGAAAAGTTTACCTAGCTTGCTAGCGCTTGGTGTACTCTTCAGGGGGCAGGTGCGGCAGGAGGCCGGCGTCCGCCCAGCTCGCCTTGCTGGAGTGCTCGACCTGCTGGAGTGCTCGCCGTGCTGGAGTGCTCGCCCTGCTGGAGGAACTGGAGGACTGCGATAAATTTTTCTGACAGCGGGCCCCGTGGTTAAGAAGCTGCTATTTATTGAGGCACAAAGAGCTATGCACCATGATGACACCATTAAATTTTTCCCTACTAGAAGTGTCACAACCTCCCAAGCCTTGCAGCAGTCAACATTAATTGAATCCAACATTCAACATTAACTATAACAATCGACATTAATCAAAGGCATGCACACACAGGCATGGGCCAAAACTCCGAGCCCGGCCCGGGAAAAGCCCTACATGGGCCAGGGCCGGGCTTGGGACCCTTACCGAGCCCCATTTTTGCCGGTTGCCCGGTCCGGGCCGGGAAAAGCCCGGGCGTCGGGCTAGCCTGAGCCCGGCACCCTGGCAGGCAGAAGCCCGATGCGGGATTTTAATCCCGCCTTATTAGGCTGGATTAATCACTCCTATAATCCTACCTAGTTATTTAGGCCGGCCTGAAGGGCCTTACCGGGCCCCCTATTTGAGAGGGAGTCGGAACCCGGCCCGGCCCAGTTCACACTGAGCCCGAGCCGAGCCAGGTTGGCAAAAAGCCCAGGCCCGACCGGGCCGGCCCGACCGGGCAGGCCCGATCGTACTTTTTGCCCATGAATATGCGCGCATGCACTTTGCTGGTTCAATTCAAGCACTAATTGTGCTGTCTGCATTAAGACTCTATTTGTTTGGGCGTTTCGCTGCTCCGTTTTGGGCAAACGCCGCCGAAAGAAGGGTAAACAAATGAACCTTCCGGCGGCGTTTGCTCCGTTTCCACCCGCCCGCTTTGAGAAACGCCCCAAAAAGCTCCGTTTGGAGCAGCCATGTCCCCCCTACGTTTCGAACACTCCATTTCCACCCACCGGATCGATCCGCCACCGCTGAACCAAATGAAGCCTAAAGCTGATTAGGCATGCATTTCACTCTTCGTTTCCTCTCCTCTGAACCTCCTCAAATCTTGTATAAATATCTGTAATTGCTGTAATTAAATGCAGAAAAAGATAACTTCTTTTACCCTTGTCCACGGCCTTGTTCACAAGTTCCTTTCTTTCTTCATAGTTGTTTTCGATCTCGGTTCCTTCCTAAGATTTTGCCCGTCTAGACAGCTTTCAATTGGGACCATGAAACTTTTAAAACACCGTTCTATACCAACCGCTACCGCATTCCCAAACAAGCTCTTGCTTATATTTACATTTCATTTTAAGAATCCAACAAATTTATAATACATTTGGACTCTAAATAAACATCTAGGACAAGTGTTTTTGTCACCACAGAATTAAAACATATATCGCCGAAAACATTGCACGGACGCATCTTTTTTGGACCGTTTTATTATTCACGCAGGCATAAAGCTTTCTTCTTTCAGGGCGGAAATCAAATCTCAGGCACAAAAAGAAACTAATAAAAACCCGGCGGAAACATCGGCGGCGAAGTTTAGCAGAGCGGCAAATCCTTCGGCGGCGGCAAGACGGACTGCTCCGGCCCGTTCCCATTCTCCACCACAAACGCCATCTTCAACCCCCACATCGTGTGAAGCTCCAGATGGCAATGCATAAACCAGACCCCTGCATTCAATTCAACCTCAGTTTGTGAATAAAAAAATTGTGAGAACTAATTTTTATGCATTAAGTCATTTTTTTTTACTTATAACAAAAAAGTTTTATAGAAAAAAATCACAAAATATTAATGTTCGAATTTTTATGCTCATTGTAAATATCATTTTATCCATACTCCCATTATGATTGAAAAAAGTGTGGTCGTAAACTCATGCATTATGGTTATAAAATGACACTACTATTGAAAAATGAAAATAAGTTCATAATGTCATTTTTCGACGGTAATGCATAATTTTACAGCCATAATTTTTCTAATTATAATCAAAATATGAGTGATATGATACTTACAATGAACGTAAAAATATGAACATTAATATTTTATAAATTTCTTTTAAAAATTTTCAGATAAAAAAAATGATTTAGACTCCCTTTGCTGGGACTTATTTTCACCGGAACAGTTACTACTGCATGAACTAGACCTTAATTGAAGTCCGGTTCATGCGGCATTAACCACTTCATCTGTGAAAATAAGCCCGCCAAATGAAGCCTTAGTGCATAAAAATCAATTTAGGGCATATAGAGGAGTAAATTCTTCTAAGAGTGTCAACATGTGCAAATGTATAGATGCTGGCTCACCTGGATTGTCGGCCCTGAACCGTACAGCCGTCCACCCGCCTGTCGGAACACCGACGGTGTTCCTCTCCGGCGGGTCAACCAAGTTAAACTTAGCCGGGTCCTTCTCCGGGTCAAAATTCCCAACCCCCCTGCCGACGACGTAGAAATTGTAGCCATGGAGATGGAATGGATGAGACTCAACGGTCAAAAGATTGGTGTCCTGAAGAACCAGCTCCACCGTAGAATTAAACGCCACCCTGCTCAGCCTTGTGCCCAGCAACGTCCCTAGATTAGCCGTCAATGGCGCGCCGGTGTAATTAAACGCCTTCGGTGGCTTATCCGGGAAATCCTGCCGGAAAACGCCGCTCAGATTGAAATAGTGGGCCTGAAGCAACCCCACCTTCGGCATCACAAAACTGATGTTGTTCAGCGACGCCACGAGCCGAGTCCCATTCAAACAGGACGGGCAGGGATTGGTGCCGAGCCCGATGGTGTAGAAGAGCCGCCGGTCGACGGACCGCGGCACGGTCCCTGAGTTCAGGCTTCGCAGCTTGGAGTTGTAGGCGTTGGCGAAGGCGGAGTTGTTGGGCGTGGGGAGGAGCGGGAGGGTCGGCTGGACGGAGGTGGGGATGCCTTTGTACTGAAGTATTCCGGCGGCGGTCTTGTTGTCGACGGGGATGGGGGCGTCGTTGAAGGGGCGGGCCGCCATGAAGTAACGGCAGGGAGGGCGGTCGGCGAGGACCAGAACGTTGGTGGTTTGGCCGGGGGCGATGAGGAGGGAATCGGTGAGGAAGGGCTTGGTGTAAACCGCGTCTATTTCAACGACGGTCATATTGTGGCCGGCAATGGCAAAGAAGAGCTCGTCGTTGAGGGCGGCGTTGATGATGCGGAATAGGTATGTTTTGCCGGATTCGACCTCAACGGCGTATGTGTCTGAGGTTGAGTGAATGCTCAGCAGAGGATTGTTTAAAGGTTTTTTTTGGCATTTTGCATTTATGAAATATAGAGTTTTGACACTTTTAACCTTTAAAATATGAGATTTTGATATGGATGCTAGCTATTAGCAAACCCTCATGTTTCAAAATGGGTATTTGAAAATCATTTTGTTAACAGCAAATCAATATAAAAAATTTCGCATCTTTTTGAACTGCGTCTTATACGTATATTTTTATGAGAAGTGTTCAACATGAAAATTGTAGATCTCGACGAGATCTACAACTTTCATGATGAACACCTTTTGATTTGAAACAATTTAAACCTCCGATTTGACCCCTGAAAAAAGTCACGCTGAACATATATACGGACGCTTAGATTGGCGTGACTTTTTTCGGAGGCCAATTCAGGGGCTTAAACGGCTTCAAATTAAAAGGTGTTCAACTTAATTGAAGATATCGACGAGATCTACAACTTTCATGTTGAACATTTTTTGATTTGAAGCAGTTTAGACCTCCGATTTGGGCCCTGAAAAAAGTCACGCCGAAAATCTGTACGGACGACTCGTTTCGTGCGTATCTTTTTTCGGACCCAAATTGAAAGACTAAACGGCTTCAAATTAAAAAATGTTCAACATGAAAGTTGTTGATCTCAATGAGATCTACAACTTTCATGTTTATTACTTTTCAAATGAGAAAGATTTGTGATTCAAAATTTGAAAATACAAAAAAAAAAAAAAAGATTAGTTTGCTAGTAATAATTTTTGGGAAGAGAAAGAAATACAAAAAAATGACTGAATCTGTTTTTTTTTTCTGATTTGCTAGAAACAAATCGGGTTTGCTAATAACAGCACCATTTTGATATTTTGAATCTCGAATTTTAAAATTGTTACTTTCCATCTCATGCCAAAATTTCATGGGTATTTTGATCCATGCAGCCCCAAAAATGCTCAATAATCACGGGCATTTGGCACTTCGAATCGTAATCTTTAAAATTTACATTTTGCACCCCCAATTTTTTATTTCTAGTACTTTTAGGTTCGGAAAGCAACAATAATCCGAGAGGCAAAGTGCCAACTTGATCATTTTTGACGCTTCCCTCACCTAAACTCTCTGAAAATTTTGACTTGTAGATGCAAAATGTAAAAAAATAATAGTTGAAAGTTTAAAATAACAATTTTAAAAATTTGAAATGCAAAATATAAAAAACTAAAGAATAAAAAATGCCAAATAGTTGACATTGGGCGGAGAAGAGAATGAAAGAGAGATGAAAGAATACATTTTCTGAACAGGGGAAGAGCGGCCCCGGCTTGCCGTTGATTGTGTGGGCGTCAGACATGTTGGGAGGCAATCCAAGCTGGTTCCCCTGCTTCACCGCCGCCTCCACGTCGCCGTTCCACCACTCCCCTGCATATATGCCACTATCAAATTCTGACCGAGGAAATGATTTACAGAGGATATATTACCCAGTATCAATTCAGCTTCTTCATGCGGCTGGGGAAAGGGGAACGGAACCCCCTCCTTGGGCATGATAACAATGGCGCCGTGAACGGTCGCCCGCAGCCATAGAATATGTGCGTGCCACCACAACGTCCCCCGCTGGCCGGTGACATTGAAGTCGTAGGCGTAGGAATCGCCCCTCTGTATTGGGCACTGAGTAATGTACGCCGGCCCGTCGGCCCACCCATTCCTGAACTGCTTCAGCCCATGCCTGCATTCATTCAGTGCCGATACTGTCAATTGTATGCAGACGCCTAAATTATGCAGGTAGACACATATAAAGTTGAGGCCTTTCTTTTAAATACAGCATAGATTCAATACCAGTGAATGGACAAGTTGTATTGAGCGTGGTTTGTGACGTTAACGATGACTCGATCGCCGTCTCTGGCGTAGATGGTCGGCCCTGGATATCGCCCGTTCACCGTCACGATGGGCTTCGCATGGCACAACCTGCTCACGTTCTTCACCACAATCTGTATATACAGAGAAAAACTATATCCTTAATCTGGGACAGCACTCGGCCTATTGTTTGCTGGATTATAGATTATGAGTAACATATATAGGGAGTATAGTTTGCAAAGAATGTAACAAAGTTGCTGATGCTGGTGTTAACAATGCTGTTTTAACGACCAAAAACTTCAGCTTCAATTAGCTAGAAATGCTTACAATTACCTTAATTTTAAGCCACATTAGCTAAATTTTCGGGATTTGTGTTTAAAGGTTTGTGTTTGCGTTGAGAATTAGATAAACTACCAAATTTCCACTATCGTTTTAAAATTATATAATATAGAGATGGATATGATGTTTATGCAATTGGGAGAGCCGAAAAATCATACCAGAGATATTAAAATCAACAGTCTCTCGTATCTTATTAATCAAGCAAGCAAGCGTGTAAGAGTATGTAGATTTCTACTCACATCAAACTGGTATCTTTTCACCACAGCATTAGTAGAAACCGGTGAAAATGTGAGGAATGTGAGAAAACCAGAGAGGAAAATGCAGAGAAGTGAAGCCATGGCATGCGGTTTTCTTAATTATTTTGCCAAGCTCAGAATGGGTTTGAGTTTGTGGATGAAATTGCTTCGGAATGCTGTTTATATGGAGCAGAATCTCACTGTGTCTCCTGAGTTCTTTGACGGAGGATTCACGGACTTGACTTCATACGGCGGGGATTGTAGGTGGAGACGAAGGCTTCGAAGCGAGTGATGATGGAGACATTATCCGCATTTATAAACCGTACAGCATTTGCGAGAGCAGTTTTAATCGCTTCAGGGGAAGATGCGAGGGGCTAACAGACGAAAAAGACGGCATCTTTATCGTCAAGCGTAAGGAATTTCTGCTCTGTTTTAGCCGGAATACTCTGTTTTCTGCAAATATTGATATGGTTTGTTGTCTTTTTTTAATGACAAAAATCTCTTTTAAACTTTATGTTTGAGGTGAAGTAAAGATTAATCCTGCATATATATATATATATATATATATATATATATATATATATATATATATATATATATATATATATATATACGAGCATCTTCGCACGGGCTACGCACGTGCTCGATGCTCTTGGGCGGCCTTCGGCCGCATCAAAGCGGGGTTGTTGCGACTTTGCACGTGCTTTGGCAGACGCTCGGTGGCCGTCGGGCGTGTTTGAAACGGTAGCTGCCTTAGAGCACCGATGAGGGGCTAACCTGGTGTGAAGATGATTATATTTAACAACTGTAGAATGTTTCTGTAAGTCATGTACAAATAGCATGAGTATATAGCTGAAAATTGTAACAATGTGCATATTATTATTAGGTTATGGTTCGTACAACATACAACACATAGATGATTGCAGGAAATTCTATATATGGAAAATATACGACACACTGATTATTAAAGGAGTTTTTATATATATGTAAACAACAGAGAAAATTCACTGTGATTGGCGATCCAATTATATGACAGTAGAATCTCTGTTACTGAACTCATGTAACTAAGTTGACTGCAAGCAGAAGTGCAAGTGTAGTTTGAAGATATCATAAGGTCAAACAGTGTTTGATGACATATTTTCTTCAGTGGCCTTCCGAGACTCTGCATTGGAGGAAGATATACAGTTATATTAGTGATTACAAAATGTTTAATGAGTTATGGTAGTACAATTCGTTATGTAATGAACATTATTTGCTATGTTGTACCTTCTAATCATTGTGAACACGTAGTTCCATTCTTCTTGTGTTGTTAGGCCTGCTGGGATAGGTGGGATGCGTAAGCGAAAACCTGGAATCTCAGTTCGTGGTCCATCAGACCACCTTGCTGTCGTTGGCGGGCAAATCTCATCGTAGTAATTATAATCAGAGTCGAGCGTACTGTTGTTGCTGATAGGCGTAGCTGCGAAGCAAATTGGGAAGTTTATTTTTTAAGGTTGTATGATAATACGTAAGTAGATATGTAGAGTATCAATGACTTACTGGGTTGAGCTGTGGAATTATTATTCTGTATTTCTACTGGTTGATATGATGAGTGCTCATCTGCCATCTGCATATTGTCAACATTCATAAAAAGATAATCGATGTATGACAAATCAGGGAGTATTTGATAACATATATGTGTTATTATCATAATATTGTGACGGTATAGAACAGAAGCGTATTATACAGAAAGGCAGAGGAAATGCATGTTCCATTTTACAAATGTTGTAGTTGTTATTAACTGCCGAGCAGAATATGAGGCGTTATAGTGGATTTGTTAGACATGAAATATAATATGTAGCAGTGATGATATATGTTTGCGTATGAGCAATTTAATGTTAAAGTAATACATGTATAAGTTAAGACATATTTCATAATGTAATATATCAGTTTGTACAGATATATACAGCAAGATAACATTTGAATATTAATGAAATAATAAAGACCGCAGTAAGATGATGAGCAAAGGTAATAACGACAAATTTCATACGTAAGAGTAGTGAAACTGTGACATTGTACTCGAGATAATTGTTTGTGAATTTGAGGGATTTCTTGCACTGTGTGTTTGACGCAGACGTTCTAACAAACAATGCAAATTATTATATATAACATTATCTATATATAGAAAAGAACTATATTTATGCGTACATAAATTAGAAGAAAATAAATTTTTATGTTGATATCTACATACATATATATCTAAATGACTAAAAAGAAAGTATATATACAGTATAAATATTATAATCTCTGTCAGGCAGGTGACATATATATATTTCGTATGTATAGTAGAGTATTTGTGTACGCATGTGTTTATTATATCATTTACACTTTGTTATATTTGTTACGCTATTTAATCACGCTTTACTATTTCTCTCTTCGCAGGCTAGCATTGTTAAGTTGTCTTCTATATACACTATTTTAATGCACAGCACTTTGTTTTGGTAGCATTCTAATATGAACATGGACTACAAAGGTGTACGTACATAATTTATATAGGGTTTGTGATGATGAGCAGTAATAGTGTACAACGGGTGGGTTTGTCGTACGGCCGGGTTCGTCGTCTTTGTAATGTATATTGAAAGCTTCGGCTGATATATATGTATATCGTGACGGTGGATAGTCTGTACAGACCATAATATTTAAAATTGTTTTTAAGCACATGTAATAGATTTGGGAGACTTATAAAAAATGGAGGGAGTGTGGATATTTCACGAAATTGTTGTTGAATAAGGAATTCAAATTAGAAGTGTGAAAGTATTTTAGTGAGTTTTGAATTTATCAGCTTCGTATAGGTGCTGTAGTTGTTGAAATGTATATGAAATCATATATCATATTATTAACGGACATTGATATACGTATACAGGAAGTAAGAAATGATATTTGTAGTGTATGTCTCTGTCTATATGAGCTATTATGCAACAATTGTATAAGTAGAAGGTACGTAATACGTAATTATTTATAATTCATATTTGGATTCATATGACGTTTATAGAAATAAAATGAGTACAACGCTTTGATTTATTGTGAAGAAGAGTTACCTTCAATTGCGTACAAAGAACAGAGCACATAGATTTGTTGTAACAGAAGTTGTTGTATGTAATTGTAGTTTAATACGTTGCATGAGACTGTGTACCAAATGAAATATATTAATTAACAACAATGTTTGTATACTACAAAGCAGGAAAAACAGTTGGAGATGGGGGAAAAAATGTACCTGTACAATGACTTTGGACAGTAGTTCTTTCAAAACAACATTTTTTGTATATGTACCTGACTGTTTTGCTATAGAATCATCCTTTACTAAAACTTTAGTACTTGTTGCATTGACTCCTCTTGATAAAGCCACATAAAGCTGACCATGAGTGAAAACAGGAGAGGGCAAGTACAGGCCAATATGCTTAATTGTTTGTCCTTGAGATTTGTTTATCGTAATTGCAAAACTTAAACGAATTGGAAACTGCTTTCGTGTTAATTCAAAAGGCATATTGAAATCTCCCGAATGTTTCAGCGGTATGCGGGGAAGGAACACTGACTTTCCTTTATGATGTCCACTGAGTATTTCGGCTTCAATCATATTTTTTGAGAAATGACGGCAAAGAAGACGTGAACCATTGCATAGGCCGATTCGTGGATTTAAATTGCGCAACAGCATTATGGGGGCGCCTATTTTCAAAGATAGTTTATGTGGTGATAGAGTGCCTGGTGATATGCTATTCAAAAATTCCTGTGGGTATAAATTCAATCTGTCATCATCAACTGAATCAAAAGAATAGTATGTAATTTCATGTGCATGGAGTAATTTAAGACACTTCTCATTTAATATAGAGACATCCTCATTTAATGGAGTGAGCAATGCTCTGTATTCCCAGTAAGCAAAGTTGGTAGTTACAGATGTAATATCAGAGAATACACTATTGGCCAATACAGTGAGTGAATGTTCTCCTTTCCATGGAATAATCATTGACATCGGAAGCTCAACCATATCATTATCATATGTTTTTTCGTCACCATTTCCGATACGAAGCAGGAATTCTGAGAACTGCTGATCATCAAGAGCACGCATATTTTCAGATAATGAAAGTAAATGTACATTTGACCATAAAGGTGAGGTAACTATGTTGGAATTGATCGTTTGGAACTTAGTGCCATTCACAACAACTGGTGGAATTTGACGAAAATCTCCTCCCATAATGATAACTTTACCACCGAAAGGTTGTGTGCTGTTTAGAACATCTCGAAATGATCGATCAACAGCTTCAAATACATGTTTGTGTGACATTGGAGCCTCATCCCACAGAATAACTGAGCAATGTTGTATCAGTTTATGCATCTCAGAATGTTTGCCAAATTTACAAAATGAACCAGCTTCCACAGGAATTGGAATTTTAAATCGTAAATGTGCTGTAGTGCCACCTGGAAGAAGAGTTGCAGCAATTCCTGATGATGCAGTTGCAAGCACAATATGACCATTATGACGTAAATGAGCAAGTAACACTTTATATAGGAAAGTTTTTCCACTGCCTCCAGGACCATCTATGAAGAAAATACCTCCATTACGATGTCTAACAGCTTCCATAACAGTATGAAAAGCATAACATTGATCAGGATTTAACAATGACACAGAGTTTAAATCCGTATATGAGATGGGTATCGACAGTTCATCTTCAACTAAGCTCGATACATTGTGAAGATTTTGGAACACTGAGGAAATTTGAGGAATATCAAATTGTGTAATACTCTTGCTATGTTGCTGGAGAGTATAATCTATTTCATGAAGGAGTTTGTTCATGACATATATATCATTCATCAAACCACCGAGACGTAATCTTCAGACATCGCAGTATAGTTATCATTCCATAATTGTCTAACTTCAGTTGGGTTGCAGTATAACAAAATTGTTGTGAATAAATCCGTAATGCTTGCGGTAGCTGAAATTCTCGTGCTTCACGCATACAGTTATGTAGGTTGTTGTCATGTTCGAGCAGACCATAGTGTTCAGCAGCTTCTTTAAACGTCGAGTACATAATGTTATTGACTGTGAGCAGATGTTCAAAGGATTTTGGAGCTCGAATATGATACAACAGAATTCGTAAATAAAATCTTTCACCTTCAGAAGGATGTACTGAGTACATTCGACCAATAACTTTTTGACGTCGTCTTCGTTGACTCCAAGTTTTGGATGTCTGATTCCAGGTGTAATGTTTTGGAAACTCTGTATACAGATACTTGTGATGTTCTTGTTCTGTGGCGTAAACACGGAAAAATTCAGTCAACATTGTGCGAGAATTTCGTTCATTTGCTAGAAGATTCTCAACTAAATCAGTGGTGCGAAAATGCACCTGATGCTTATTCGGCAAATGAATTTGTAAACGAATAACTGATGGATATGTTTGGTACATCGAGAACTTGAATATCTTCCAAAATGCTTCTTGGGGACATATCCATCGACCATTTACATATTGAGCAAGTTCATTATGATCTGATAAAGGTTGAACTTGAAATGCAACTGAATCAGGACCTTTATGGATATATTTATATAGATATTTTATACTTTTGATACTACTGCATATTTCTACATTAATATGACAATCATATTTCAGCAGAAGCCATGGGTTATATGGAACAATCCATCGATTGTCAATAGCAAAATCTTCTGCACGCCGGAGTATAAATGATCTTCCATTATTACGGCGCTTGTATATTGGGTAGGAGTCTAATCCTTGCAAAGTTGTCTCAGCAAAATTTTTTTGGATAACCTTTTTTACAAACACCATGTTTCATGCATGGTGCATGAGAATTTACAGGTGCACATGGCCATGAATCATATGACGCACAACTGCATTATACAATTCGGGTTCATGCTCAATATGAGGAATCTCTGCTCGAACAATCTTATCATAATCATCTGGAGTGTTCACTTTATCACGCGCATCAAATATAACCAGCATATGAACGTGCGGTAAACCTCTTTTTTGGAATTCTATTACGTGAACATGGCTAACTGTTCTGCCCAAAACGTTTTTGTGGAAAATATCTTTTTTTAATTTCTCATATTTAGCATGAAATATTCGAGATACTACATCTGGACGGTCTTGCGGTGTTTGTCCAGCATAGAGCGCATCAGTGATTTCTTGCCAAGAAGTGTTGCATGTCATTGTTAGGAATATATCGGGTCTACCGTAATGTTGAACAACGGCCATTGCGTCTTGATAACGCTGGTACATGTCGCGAGGACTTCCAACAAAAGATGATGGCAATATGACGCGTTGACCAATATTTGCTGTAATGTGAGCACATTGTGTAAATGTATCAGATTAAAAAAACAACATGAGAATCATATCAGAATAAAATAAAATGTGTACAAACCTGCACTATGTTCTCCGGCATTGAGACAGTCTTGTAAGCCGCTGTACAGTTCAGAGCGGATGGTTTTTTGGTTATTTTTTATCCAACGAAGTTTTTGAGTTTCAATTTTAATGTAGTTATCAACAACGTATTGCTGCAGTAGACGACATCCATGTAACGGTAATGATAAAGGTGGCTGACGATCCTACAGTAAAAGCATTATGAGGTCAAATATCATAACAGCAAAAGCAGCATTTGTGGACATAATGATATGTATTTACATATAACCTGAAGTATGTACGAATAGTAGTCGCAACAGCTAACATGCAAATTATTCAAGCCTTTGTACTCAGCTAACCAACCGTATGTACCATATGGAAGGAGCAACGGATATTGAAGTGGGTCATAGTAACCAGCATATTCTTGAACATTAACCAGCTGACCTTCAATTGTTTCAACAATGATATGTCGTTCATTTGCCTCGCAGTAGTTTTCCGAACCAACAATTATAGCAGCTACCTGCGATGCAGATGGTAATGTATATTGTGGGCCGAAAGCAGGCGTGTCCTTTATCATAAGTCTGCATCTGTTTATATCCTCATGTTGAGAAATATGTCTGAACATTAATACGAAGGGATTATATGTATCCAAAATGTCTTTTATTTTCTCAAGCAATGCACGGTCTAGCTCGGTATTTTCTTGCAAACGATAATCTATCTCATGTTCAGTATCATATATATATAGCTGAATGTACCTAGGACGTGAGTTTGCAGCAGGCAAAAGAGAACCAATTCGGTGATATATTGATCCATGAGCGCGAAATGTGTATACTGCATGTTGATCAGATGCCAAAGACGCATCTAAAAGCACGCCCATCGAAGTGAAAGAGAAAACATGGTTATATGATCGAATATATCTTCGGAAGTGACGGCTTTCAGCAGAGTTACTAATGAATAAACTATAAAGCTCTGGTGGAACAGGTATAGCTGGAATTTGAATCCTTCCATTGTTGCAACACATCGTTTGTGTTTCACCATCGAACAACTTAGCATTGCAATATTTACAGAAGTGAGGAAGTGGTAATTGTAAGTATACAATTTGGTTGGTGTATTACAAATGCGTGCAACATTGTGGTTTCGAAGACGGCGCGGCCTCACAGGAGCAGTAACATCAGAGGAGCTTTCATTTGTGTCCTCATGTTGTGAATTCAGTGGCGGTGAATTTTCTGTAAGACAAATAGTATTCTAATATTATCAGATATATACAGTAATAGCAAAATGTGCGTGTCACATATGTCGATACTATAATAGTAGAAAAGTTACCATGTGGACGCATGTGATGAACGGAATTTTCTTGTACTAAATGACTTGCAGGTTGTTCTATGTTTACAGCTGCTGTCGTCGGAACAGGTAGATGCGACGATGTTTCAGCAGTAATAGGTGTAGTAATATGCTCAGATGAGTGGGAGGGCACGACTAAGAGGTTGTACGCAGACAGGGGTGCACTGCATGGTTGCACTGTCGATGATTCTCCAAGTTGAGGGCGTCGGTCAGCATGAAGCGATGAATAACATGGTATTGATGTCAATGAATATCTATGTACAACACCGTTATCTGTACTTGTAACTTTGAAATAAAAAAACATATGATGTTACACAATGTAAATGTATTGATGAGCATATCATAACGACAATATATAGAATGTAATTGTTACCCCAAGTCATGTTTGCATGTGAAGCATTGCTGTGCAAAGATGGGTGATGTGTACTTCTTTGACCTAGCGATGCAGAAGTGCAGTGGACCGTGGATGACTGCTGTGGCAATATGGAACATTGACGGGGTAATTGATGGCGCCGTCTTTGAGCAGCAGCACGTTTCATCGCGCGTTCATGTGCTCTTTGTGTTTCTGTCATATGTGAACGTCTTGCCCTTTGGTAAGAACGATTGTGTGCTCGTTGAGACGCACGTTGTTCGGTAGACATCAGAGATCTTCTTCTCTGTGAACGTTCTCGATTGGAAGCTCGTTCAGCAGCACGTTCTGAATCTGGCATATGCGCATTCCGTAATGATGTGTCTGAGTAGTTATGCAGTTCATGAAATCCACCTTCTTCAATGTGAATAGAGAGACACGGAGTATGACCATGACGTTGAAGCTGGTGAGCGGGCATAGAGAGAGCTTCAGCACAAACATCAGATTGAGCAGATGCATGTACGTCCACTATGTTGTTGTTGCATTCCATATCTATAAATGTGTACATGCAAATTTTAGGAGTGTAATCATTAACAAACGAATCACAGTGTGACAAACGTACATTGTACTATGATGAAGAATCAATGTATATTATGTGAAATTTAATACGTTGAGGAAATATTTTTTTACGTATTTTTTATATGAAAAGTCTGTACGTTTGTACAACTGAGATGACAAATGGTGTATTTGTCTAATCAGATAATGATTATAGTATAAAAACGTGTTTATGATGTTCTATGTACGTATCATAAGAGTACAGAAATTAGTGTGAGTACATAAAAATAAAATCATTACTGTGAAATATGATGTAATACGATGAAATGTGGAGCGGACATGTAAATAAAAGGAACATAACATAAAGTGTACATATGTGTTAAGAAATAGTATAACAAATATGCAACAAATATGTATATGAGTCTGTCTCAATTTACTATTTACTTTTAATACGGTAGTTCAACAGTCAGATGCGATATATTTTAGGTAGTTCTACACTGCTAAGTATTCACAGAGAATGGGAAGATTTATGGCAGTCATTAAGTAGGAGCAGTGGAGGAGGTAAAAGAGCAGGGGTGAGGCAATAAATGAGAGTACAAATGAGGAAAGCGTGCAAGTTCGAAATTGCTGTATATGTGTGTTTACGTATTGAAGCAACATACTATTATTACCTATGAGGTTCTATGTAGGAGATATGGGAATCGGGAGCGGCGCATGAGATTTGCGTTAGTAATTGTCACGTGGCAAATATAGTAATGATGTAGGAATGTACTCATCATTGTGACGATGAGACAAAGTGAAAACAGTGTTCATGTTTGTACTCTGTGTGGAGTGGAGAGAGTAATTATGGTTTTTTTTCCGGCAATTTTAATCAGAGATGTATTTATGTTTCCAAAGAGGATCATCACTGAACGTGACCTGTTCCACGTAGCATTGAAAGCAGACCCTCATGAAATGAAGGTTTTGTAGAGGACATCATGATTTGAAATGAGACAGTTGTCCGCGTTCGTACAATTGAGGTTGCAATCTTTGTATCGTGGTACATGTAATTATTGTAAAAGCTGAGGATAGTGAGCACAGATGATTCATTTTCTGTGCGCAATGTTAACATGCCCAAAGAAGTGAAATGTATATGGTTTTCAAAGATGTCTGTATTAACCATGAGTAAACGCGTACATTTTTTGCGATATTTACAACTATGAACTTCTATATATTATGATTAACAAAACACAATATCAACTCTCATGGAGATTCTACACAGAAGAGGTGAGGTAGTTGGCTAAGGCTTCCCGTTAAAGAATTCAGGTCTAACATCAAATAGTGCCAGCTCACGAACAGAGATCTTATGCCCGTCAATGATGTGGTTGGACATAGTTACCGCAGCTTGCCTCATAGTTTTCTCATCAGTAAAAATGACCTCACCCGTGCCAACTGACTGTCCCTTTGTGTCCACGTCAGCCTTCAATAGTAAAAATATGTAGTAGTATTGATTTATGAAATAAAGATGTAAGTATATAATGCATGATCAAAGTTGTAGTTCGTACAGTGGCATAAAGAAATCCCGGCAGTAATTCGAATTCGGACTTTAACACTTCAGTAGTTGTGCAAAAGTTAAGGTTCCCAATTAAAAGGGCGAAGTAGTAGTAATCACGCATCTCGGGTGGCACAGCCGGTGTACTCGAGCTCATTGTTCATGAACAGAACATTATTCTTCTGCGCCATGGATGACGAAGATGCTGACCCAGACATCTCAATTTTTTCTGTTGAAGTCAAAGTGCGTATCAGGAACGAAACACCTGGCTACGAACAATGGTAACGTGTAATGTATACTAACATTCAATTACTGTCAGTGTATAACACACTCTTACGCACATGTGAATATGGTTTATTTTTTTTATTCTTGTGAGATGTGAAGATGAACCAGTATGAATGTGAGTGTGGTTTACATGCAATGGCAGTTTTTAGTAGATGTATTGTTGTTGCTTTTGTTTAGTCTTTCTGTATATATGTTAACAGTAGTGTACGACAACATTTCTATTTATGTATCATATAGTAATGACACAAATCTCCCAAGGGGGTTAGCATAGTTACAGGGGCAACTCCGTATCTGTACAAAGTACAGTAGTTTCTCATATGACTCTACATTTCAGTACAGGTATTGAACAAATATATAAGCCAACGGCTTCCATTCAAAACAGTTTTTAAGTAGTGTCCCTAACATTTCTATTTATCTAGCATAGACTAATTACCCCAATCTCCCAAGGGGGTTCGCATAGTTATCTGCTGCACATCCGTAGATTTACAAATTACAGTAATTTCTCATATAAGGATTGTTGACAGGATTAAATTTACAGTTCAGTACGGGTATTGAACCAATATATGCGGGAACGGCTCCCATCGAAAACAACAGTGGTTTTGTGGTTGCATGTTAGGAAATGTCGAAGATAAAGTAACTGTTCTCTGTATTTACCGGAGTACGTATCAAACCTTCAGTCGTGCAAGTTAGCATAAGTACAGGTTTGCCTGATCGTCTGTAGGACGAGTAATAACAGTTTCATGTCATACGGCAGTACTTATAGTAGCAGTCGTTAAACAATATCATAATAAAAATAATGTAATACGGCAGTACCTAAATTAGTAGTCACTGAACAATATCATACGCAGAAGATGCGTTTTTGATTTACAGTTTATCATAGGGATGTGTTTGCTTGGGTCTGAAAGTGTGTGCAAATCTTTCGTCTTTGCGTGTACAAATCTGTTGATTAAGTGAAAGACATTTTACTGTAATTGTTAGGAAGACATAAGTTCCTTTATTGAGTTAATTAAAACATTTCATAATAAGGTAGTAATTAGCTATAATGTTTGGCATCATGCTCACGAAAATTACATATCAAGTAGTCAATTTTCTTGAAATTAACAATGGTTATCTTTCAATAAACTTTCCAATAGTTACTGCACTCCACTTTGTGTGATTACAAACAGTCATATGGTTTTTGTAGAGAAGCAGAACATACCAACACTTCGAATATCCTTCTGAAGTTAACAATCGCCTTTTTTAATTGTACGACGCTACAAAATTTTCATGCTTATAAGAATAATTGTCAAGGTGACTACCTGGATACTGCTAACGCTCCGTTTGGCACATGGGGGTTAAATTATCTTTGGTTTACACACGCCTAAGAAAATTCGTGTACTTTTATTTTCAAACAGATGATATTTAGTAGGTGATTTTTAACCAATGACGTTATAACCCATGCTTTTATGACGACCAAACAGAGCCTAAATCCGTGCGAAGGCACGCACGGATTTAGATGGTGCATGTATGGGAGAAACAAACAGGCCATAAAGGTAAGTACACGCACGCCGCAGATTCTCCTATGCGCAAACAAAAAGTTGAAAGCGTATAATAATGGGGAACATTTCAAGAGGTTTTGGTGTTTATAAACAGCTACCCCGCTCTTATATACACTGACTTGGTGCACATCGAATTAGCAGCAGACATCCAATTCATCTGTGTACATTGAATTGGCTGTACGTAGACATAGACCAATTCGATGTGGGTCAAATTGGCAGCAGGATTTAGATGGTGCATGTATGTGTACGTAGACATAGACCAATTCGATGTGGGTCAAATTGGCAGCACGATTTACATGGTGCATGTATGGGAGCAACAAACACGCCATAAAGGTAAGTACACGCATGCCGCAGATTCTCCTATGCGCAAAAAAAAATTTGAAAGCGTATAATAATGGGAAACATTTCAAGAGGTTTTGGTGTTTATAAACAGCTACCCCGCTCTTGGAAATTTGTTATATATATATATATATATATATATATATATATATATATATATATATATATATATATATATATAATATATATATATATATATATACACACTGACTCGGTGCACATCGAATTAGCAGCAGACATCAAATTCATCAGTGTACATTGAAGTGGCTGTACGTAGACATAGACCAATTCGATGTGGGTGAAATTGGCAGCAGGCGAACGATTCGACGCACTGAGCGCGTTGCCGGATTGAGTGTATATATAAAGATATACTATAATTCTTATTCCACAACATTATTATGTTTTATAGTTACAAATAATTTTGAAGTATATAAAAGCAGTGGCAAACAAAAAATGCGCATGAAATATAGCATAATTTATTACAATAAAACCATTGAGGGGCTATTCCTATACATTTTAAACCAGTCTCATGAAGAACTTTGTTTTAAACGACTTAGTAAGATTGATGGTATTCTTCGTTAGCACGGGAGAACATAAAGGGGCAGACGTAGAGCGCGTAAAATCACAGTTATAGCAGTAGGAAATGCTGAGCAGAAGATGTAGGTGTGGATGAAGGCTAACAGGAGAAAATGAAATCACATGCAGGGCATAACAAAATGCAAGTGGAAGTATAAACAGAGTTTGTAAAGACAGTAGAGCAAATGGAAATTGCAGTATGAGACGGAAGGTTCAGCACAAACCTGAAGAGGAATGACAGAGCAAAATTGACGTCGAGCAAGACTGATGGAGCTGTGCACGCAGGAAGAGGAGATGCGGAAGCAAGTGCGAGATTGGGTCGTCGTGCAGCGGAGGGAGCGGAGCACCTGCGGTCGGGTGTGAGAAATAGGGCATGTGAGAAAAAAAAGAAAGGAAAGTGTGAGAAATAGCAACCGTGGACGGGCGGTTCGGAGACGGGAGTGCAGACGGGCAGGCACAGCGGCGGGGGCGGTGGTACGGCAGATGCAGCAGCAGAGGAGATTTCGTGGGTGGGCGGAAGCTGGTCGGAGGCGTAGGTGAGGTAACGGGGGAGAGGATTGTGGCGGGGGAAATCGCGCAGGAAGAGATAGCGGCGACGGAGGAGAAGATCGGAAAGTTGGGGAAGAAATAGGCGGGGAACAGAGGAGTCGTAGGCGGCGGGTGCGGCACGCGGCGGGTGCGGCACGCGGCGGGGGCGGCACGCGGGAAGATGGGGGCGTGGCACCTGGCGGGTGAAGCGCCGGCGGATGAGCGGTGAGGCGGGGCGCCGAAGCGTGTTTCCGCGAGGGCGGCCGCCGTCGACGCGTGCACGCAGGAGGGAAGCAGCGCTGGGAGGGCATGTCGGGGATTTCGCGTGACCGACGCCTCATACCTAATCAGGCTTATTAATATAGATATCTTTATTATATAATACAATATGCATATTTGGATCACACTATGAAATTCATCTAGATCGTCCGATCTCCAGGAAATGATATCTGACCCTTGGATTCATAATGTTAGGCCTGCCAATATCCAGAAATCCCGAAAAACTACTGTTCATTTCATCCAAAAGCCCGATACACCTCCGCTTACCCGTGCTCACGCAGCTGCCTCACCCCGCCTGGGGCGCCGGGCAGGCCGCCGGCGGCAGAGAATTTCGGCCTGCGTGAGCAGGCCGAAGGGGGGGGGGATTTTCATTTTGTTTTTCATTTTTTCATTTATTATATAATTAATTAAATAATTAATTAAATAATTAATTATTTTGAGATTATTAAATTTATATTAAAATTTCTATTAAAATTTTTATTAAAAGCTGGGGGGCGGGCGAAACCCGCCGGGAGGGGGGCGGGCAAAGCACGCCGGGAGGGGGCGGACGAAGCCCGCTTAAATGCCAAGCGGGCGAAACCCGCTTGATTGCGGGCGAAGCCCGCAACGACGCATTGAGAATGGGCGGAGCCCGTTCGAAGATGCTAGTATTATATAAAACAATAAACATATCTCAAAACACACCATGAAACTCATCTGTACCGTCCGATCTTCAAAAAATTGCTTCTGACCATGGGATCTCAACAAAGGGCCTGCCAATATCCAAATCTCCCAAAACAATCACTGTTCACTGCCAAAAATATCTCGATACCTATCGTGAGCTCCCGCCCCCTCACGGTCTCACTCCCGCCGCCGCCGGCAGCCTGCCCGGCGCCCACAGGCGGGTTCGTCGGCCTCCGGCGAACCCGCCGGGGGTTGTCCGGCGGCGAGGGGGCAGGGCCAGCGCCGATGGGCACCGGCCAGGCCGCCGGAGGCGGCGGGGGTGAGCCCGTGAGGGGGCGGGAGTGCGGGATGGGATTGGTTTTTTTTCTTTTTTTAATTTAATAATTTATATGTTTTTATAATTAATAAAATAATTAAAATGCTTTTAAATAATTTTATAATTAGGCCTCGCCCGCCGGGGGGTCAAGCGGGCGAAGCCCGCAGCGACGCATCGAGAACGAGCGAAGCCCGTTCGAAGATGCTTGTGTGTGTGTGTGTGCACTCATATACATATATATATATAATGAATACTAGTTTGCATAGGTGGCTGGAGGAGTTGAGTATATTCGGTCGAGCTCCATGTTGACAAGTTGGACTCGCATGCGAACTTCTTGGATGCGGCAGCGGGACATTGCACATAAATTCCCTCAGCCCTGCCGTATTCCTACAAAATGAAAAATATATATAAGATTAGAACATAATATTATTTTGGCGAAATTTTTATAAGGTCAAGGATGAAATGTAATTATTTATTTAAATATCTCATAAGATTAAGCCCTAAATAATGACTAAATTACTAGTCATCAAACACCTTCATACTTGTTGCTCGTCTCGAGCAAACCATTCTTCATAAGGGTAGAAAAATCTAATGCTAGATAGGATCTCGAAAACTAGATAGTAAAATGTAAAGTCTTATGCCGGTATGAGTATATATTTTAGTAGAAGGATGTTCTTGACATAAATATTAATTTATGAAATAATTAAAAATACACTTCAATTATTTATTATCACTTTTAAAAAGATTCAATGGTTAATCTCAAAATTATGTAAAGGAAGAAAATAGTTTGATCGCTGAGATTTAAATTACTAGATGTTGACGCTCGGGATGACCTCCAAAGAAATCCATCAATATTGATGACCATAAGCTTACCTGATTGCACATTCTCCACTACACTTCATATCAAATCAACTCTATAGATTTTTATGTCTTAAATAGAATGCAATTTAAGGCATGGGTTTAAGGGTTATGTAAACAGTGGTAAACATGAAGGCGCAATCCACTTAAACGAAGAGTTTTGAGCTAAATTTCTATTTCTCTTTTTATTCATAATTGAGATCATTCCAAGTATGTATGTGCATATCTAGGCCGCATATCATTATGAGAATTTGCTTATCATAGTTGGGATCATTGCAAGTATGCATGTGCATATCTAGGTCACATATCACTATGATTTTTTTTCTTTTTTGAATCAACACTCATATTCTTTTCTTCATAGTTGGGATCATTTCAAGTATGCATATGCATACCTAGGCTGCTGTACAACCTCATATTCGTTGAGTCAGACCAGGAGGCACAATGGTCAACAGTTGAGCTAGCCAAAGGAGTTCCCGCCCAAAAAGAGATCTCGCCAAAGTTGGCGGGAGCGATCGCTCCAGATCGTTGATCTAAGATCGACGAGCGTAACCAAATCGTCGAACGGAGAACAGCAGGCCAAGATCGTCGAGCGCGGCCTGCGCGGGAACGCTTGTGCTTGCGCCAGGCTCCAATCTCAAAGGGCTCTCGCCTATAGGCAGACGAGAGCGTTCGCGCCATGCTCTGGACAGAAGGACCTCGACACAGCTCTCGCCGAGTGGGGCCCAAGGCCTAGGGTTAAATGACCAAGTCACCCTTGGGTGAAATTACCCCAGTGCCCTCAAAAAAACAGCGGAATTCGGCTATTGGCAGACCAACTAGGGGCTTTTCAGTAATTTCAGGTCAGCAAGATGTTATAAATAGAACCATAAGAGCTCCTTAGAAGGCAAGCTATCATTATCTCTCAAATTCCAGTGCTTTCTGAGGAGCTCCTAGCCCAGCTTTGGCTTTGGAGGGGAAGATCTCAGAGATCTTCCGGGTGTGAGGTGGGACCTCCCTGCTGAGGCTATTGGGTCAGTCTTAGGTCCTTTGAATCCAGTCGAGGGTTGAGACTTGAGAGAAGTAGGTTTTGGCTGCACTCCTTTTTCTTCGAACTCCAGTTGAGGTCATATTTGGCTTCAACAGTTCTGGTGCGGTGAGCGTGGAAGGCAGCTGATACAAGAAAGCCTTAAGTTTTGTCCCATGGCTGGAGGTGAAGGTGAAGGGTCAGGTTCTGGAGGCTCCCCCACCCGGGGAGAGGAAGAGACGAAGAGGATGCTGGATGAGTTCAGGCGAGAGGTTCTGCAGACGATCAGTTTGGCCTTCTTGGCGAGAGGCGAGTGGGCCACCCCTCAGGTCCCGATAGAAGAGGTCCCGCTCTTGGGCGAGAACGCCCCGGGACAGCGCCCGGGAAAGGAGTTCCCGGGGGAGGCCGGCGAAAGAGACGTGGCAGCGCGGGAACTCTTCCCAGGCCAGAGCCAGCGCCCGGGCAAGGAGACATTGACGGATCTGGGAGAGAAGGAAGCGGCAATGCGAGAGCTCTTCCCGAGGCACGGTGTCGCGGATCGAGCCAGTCAGCCGAGGCCGCGGGACGTACCATCTCGCCAGGCTGGAGGCGAGAGCCCATTTAGCGAGCTCGTCATCTCAGCTCCGGTGCCGGAGAGGTTTCGGGAGCCTGACATGTCCTACTACGCGGGTAAGGATGACCCCGTATAGCACGTACAGTGGTTTGAGGATGTTGTATCTATAACGCAGATGACAGATGCCTTCAAGTGTCGTCTGTTTGCCATCACGTTAAAGGATAAGGCTCGGGACTGGTTCCACCAGTTGCCAGCAAGATCAATCTACTGTTTTGAGGACCTGCGGAGAAGTTTCCTGTTGAGGTTCTCAACCTAGAAGAAGCGGAAGAAGGAAGCGGAGTGCCTGTTTGTGGTGAGGCAAAAGCCGGATGAGATGCTGGGTCACTATGTCGACCGTTTTCAGGAAGAGATCCTCCTAGTCCAGGAGGTCCCAGGGTACGCACTGATGCTGGCTTTCACCCTGGGGCTGAGACCGAGATTCTTTAGCATGGAATTGAAGAGAGTCCCTCCCCTCTCCTTTGAAGAGCTCATGGAGAGGGCTGCAAAGGAGATCGACTTCGAGAGAGCAAACCCAGCATTCGCCAGGAAGTTGGCCAGGCTGGTGGAGGATGACGTGAAAGAACCAACAACAGGAAGACAGAAGGAGCCGAGGGAGCAGAGGGAGCAAAGGGAGGAAAGGAGAAGGGAAGAGCCCCGAAGGTTTGGGCAGCAGTAGGGATGGGGGCCCAGGAGCCGAACAACCGGTTAGGTTGGAGGCCCCAGGAGGGTCTCCCCCAGGGCCCAGGAGAAGGCTACCAGAAGAGAGATAACCTGCGGGAGCCCCGGAGGTTCGACCGACCGGCATGGAGGCAGGAGCCGAGGGGTCGTCCCCCACCACCGCAGGAGGCCATGGAAGTGGGAAGAGGAAGAGGAGCTGGGAGAGGAGCTCGAGGAGGTGGGAGATGAGGGAGAGGAGAAGGAAGAAGGGGGAGACATTGCTTTTTTGTGACTTCCACCAGGAGAAAGGTCACGCAACGGCCACCTGCCCGGAGTTCTTAGAGTTAAGAGAAGCAAGAGGAACAGGGAGGCAGGATCCACCGGTGAGGATAGTAGAGGTGCAGCAGGGCGAGGTGGAAGATAGGTGCGAAGACTGGGTGGATGTAGGGACCCGGGGAGGAATCGGGGAGATTCACGGAGGAGTGGGGATTGAGGCAACCCGCAAGGGGAGCTGGCAAACCATGTACCGAAGGGGGGTCGCCTCTACCTCCCAGGTTCCCCCACCGGAAGAAAAAATTACTTTCTCGTCAGCAGACATGCCAGACTATGAGGATCCATTCTGTGACGCCCTGGTGATCCAGACGGCGGTGGAAAATTATACGGTCTCGAGGATTCTGGTAGATAACGGGAGCTCGGTAAATGTCATCTTCAAGAAGGCCTTTGATGAGATGAGGGTTGAGGGGAAGAGGGTCTTGGCTTCGGATGGACCTCTGTTCGGGTTCTCCGGAGAGAGGAAAGAGGTAGAAGGAGGAGTAGGGTTGCACGTAATGTTAGGGGCGTGTCACGGAACTGTAGGTTCGTGATCGTGGATGCCCCGAGCAGCTACAATGCCATCTTTGGGCGCCCCCTCATCAGCGCCTTTCGCTGCGTCCCCTCCTCGTTCCATCAATGCCTTAAGTTCAATAACAGGGGGGTGCAGGTCATGGTAAGAGGGGACCCGAAGGTGGCAAGACAATGCTATGTTACAGCAGTCAACACCATTTCGTGGATGGCAGAAGCAGAGGAGTTGGAGATAGAGATGTCGGCACTTGAGGAGGTTGGTGAGGAAGAGGAAATGTGCCTAGAGGAGGCGAGAGAGATAGTTGAAGAGGAAGTCGGAGAAGAGGAGACTGAGAAGCAGTAAGGAGAGGTGCAGGTGGTCCAGGGGGACGAGGAGCAAGAGAGCCCAGAAGGGGCGATAGAAGTAGGGGAACAAGCGGCAGGAGGAGTTGAGGGAGAGGCCCCGAGGGGCGTGGGAGTCGGGTGGCAGCAGGAGGGGCTGGTAGAAGCGATGGGGATTGAGGAGGAGGTAGAAAGGGGAGAGCTGGAGCTGGAGGAAGAGGCAAGGGCCGGCTGGGAGCAGTCACGGCTGGAGCCGGCCGAAGAAGTGGTGGAGATGGAGGTCTTCACCAGCGCAGGACAAGTACAAAGGGTGCGGGTCAGCGGGGGCTTGAGTCCCGAGGCCCGAGAGCAAATGCGGGCTTGCATTCAAGGCAACGTCGACATCTTCGCCTGGAGCGCGGCGGACATGCCGGGCATCGACGCAGACGTGGCCTGCCATCGCCTGAACTTGGACCCCCGCACTCGCCCCATACGTCAGAAGATGAGAGCCATCGCCACCAAGCTGGAGGAGCCCATTCGCGAGGAGGTCAAGAAGCTCCTGGAGGCGGGCTTCATCTCAGAGATCCAGTATCCAGGCTGGATATCCAATGTGGTAATGGTAAAAAAGGGAGGTGGAAAATGGAGAATGTGTATTGACTTTTCTTTGTTAAATAAATCATGCCCTAAGGATTGATACCCCCTGCCTCGGATCGACGCGCTGGTTGATTCAGCCGTCGGTTTTTCTGTCATGAGCTTTTTAGATGCTTTTTCAGGTTATCACCAGATCCGGATGCACCCTCCTGATACCAAGGATGTTTCCTTCATCACGAGGGAGGGATGCTTCAGTTATAAAATGATGCCCTTTGAGTTAAAGAACGCAGGGGCTACCTATCAGCGCTTGATGAATCGAGTCTTCCAGGATCAGAGGGGGAGGAACTTGGAGGTCTACGTCGACGGCCTAATGATCAAAAGCAAGGGCATGGTTTTGCACCTACAAGATCTGGAGGAAACATTCGCCACCTTAAGAAGGTTCAAGATGAGGCTGAACCCCTTGAAGTGTGTCTTCGGGGCCGGCCGCGGGAAGTTCCTCGGGCATCTTCTGACTCCGGCGGGGGTGGAGCCCAACCTGGACAAGGTCAAGGCCATCCTGGATTTGGAGTCACCTCGCGACGCCAAGGAGGTCCAGCGCTTGACAGGCAAGATGACTGGGCTAAGCAGGTTCCTCTCCAGGGCAGGAGACAAGTGCTCTTCATTCTTTAAGGTGCTGCGGGGGAATCAAATGTTCGAATGGACAACCGAGTGTGAAGAGGCCTTCCAAGGGCTGAAAATACAACTCTCTCTGGCTCCTCTGCTTCAGAGCCCAAAGAAAGGAGAGGACCTGACCTTATACCTCGGAGTAGGAGCGGAGGCGGTGAGCTCCGTCCTGGTGAGGGAAGAAGGAAAAAAGCAGCTGCCCATCTACTACGTCAGCCGGATATTGAGGAAAGCAGAGCTTCGCTACCCCATCCTGGAAAAGCTCGCTTACGCCTTGGTCATCTAGGCAAGGATACTCCGGCCGTACTTTCAAGCACATTCGATTAGGGTGGTGACCGACCACCCTCTTCGCAAGATCTTCGAAGGAGTGGAGAACTCGGGGAGACTGGCTAAGTGGTCCATTGAGCTAAGCGAGTTCGACATCTCCTTTGTCCCAAGGCTCTCCATCAAGGCACAGGCAGTGGCAGACTTCCTAGCAGACTACATCGTTGAAGTCGAGGGGGGAGAGCAGCAACCTCGAGAAGCATGGAAGTTGATGGTTGATGGGGCCTCGGGAAGGCACTCCTTCAGGGTAGGGGTGGTATTGACAAGTCCTCAGGGGGTAACCATAGAGCAAGCGGTCATTTTACATTTCCCCGTAACCAACAATCAAGCGGAGTACGAGGCCGTGATCGCCGGCCTTCGCTTGGCAAAGGAACTGGAGATCCAGGATGTGGAAGCTCTCACGGATTCCAAGGTAGTAGCGTCGCAGATCCGGGGAGAGTTTGAAGCTCGGGAGCCTACCCTCATCAAATACCTCTCCAAGGTAAGGGCGATCATCGGAGGGTTCCGGTCTTTCTCAATTCAACACGTTCCAAGGGAAGAAAGCGTAGCCGCCGATCGAATAGCCAAGTTCGGACCTCGGGGAGGAGGGACCTTGACGGAGCTATTCCGACCGGCTATCGAGGAAGGAGAGTTGATGGTGGTGGATCGGCAACCCTCGTGGGTGGATCCATTTGTGACCTTCCTAACCACCGGTGAACTTCCTGAGGGGACCAAGGTCGGGAGAAGCTTCAAGCGCAAAGCAGCTCACTACTTAATGATGGAGGGGGGTCTGCATCGTAAGATGTTGACAGGGCTCCTAGCTAGATGTGTGACCGAAGAAGAGATTCCGAAGATATTGAGGGAGGTGCACTCGGGCGAGTGCGGCAGCCACTCTGGAGGAAGGACTCTAGAGGCAAGGGTGGTCAGGCAGGGATACTTCTGGCCCACCCTAAGGAAGGACGCCACAGAGTTTGCGAGGATGTGTCAAAAATGTCAGCTCTACGCCCCCTTCAGCTCTTGGCAGCTCAAAGGCTCCGAAGTATCACGGCACCATGGTCGTTCGCCATCTAGGGAATGGACTTAGTTGGGTCCTTTCCTCCGGCTAGTGGGCAGAGGAGATTCCTCATGGTCATGGTCGATTATTTCTCGAAGTGGCTGGAGGTTAAAGCCTTGGCCAAGGTCACCTCGCAGGTCATAAGGAACTTCGTCTGGGGGGAGATCATTTGCAGACATGGGTTGCCCCAAGAAATAGTGACAGATAACGGCCCCCAGTTTGCCAGCGAGGAGTTCATCAGCTTCTGTGCCCAACTAGGGATAGATCTCTGGTTTGCCTCCGTCCACCACCCCCGGAGTAACGACCAGGTGGAAGAAGCAAACAAAATCATTGTGAACCTACTAAAGAAAAAGGTGGAGAACTTAAAGGGGAATTGGGTGGAACAGCTCCCCTCGGTCCTGTGGGCCCTGCGAACGACCCCGAACACGGCCACCGGTGAGACCCCCTTCAAGCTCTCTCATGGGTGTGAGGCCGTCCTACCAGTGGAGTTCGAGGTCCGGTCCCCGCGAGTCACAGCCGCGGGCGAAGGAGACGAGACTTGGAGGTTGGAAAATGAGGAGGGGCAACGCCTCTCGTTGGATATGGTGGAAGAGTTGCGAGACGTGGCGGCTATCAGGCAAGAAGAGATCAAGCGGCGAATGGCCAAGCATTTTGATAAGCATGTCAGGGTCAAGCAGTTTACTGAAGGGGATCTGGTGCTGAGAAAGGTGGACGCAGCAGGAAGGTCGGCTCCCGTGGGCAAGCTCCTCCCGAACTGGGAAGGTCCATACATAGTGAAGGAAGTCCTCGGAACGGGAGGATACTACCTCCAGGACGTGGAAGGGAGGGCCCTAAGCCACACCTGGAGCGGTGATGACCTAAAACGCCTCTACCCGTGAAGGGGGAAGGATGTAACCATGAATCTCAAGAATAAACTTATTATACTACATCGATTGATTTTCTCTTAACTATTGTCAAATTTTTCATGACATAACGTAATCGTGTGTTTTGTAATACCCCGAGCTCGGCTCGGCCCCAGGTAGACCCGCTGCGCAGGCTCTCGTCTAGCTGGCAGGTCCGTAGGCTCGCCTGTGGGGGATAGGTTTGGTTGGTTTGAGATCTTCATCGGCACCCTGAGCTCGGCTCGGCCCCAGGTAGACCCGCTGCGCAGGCTCTCATCTAGCTGGCAGGTCCATAGGCTCGCCTGTGGGGGATAGGTTTGGTTGGTTTGAGATCTTCATCAGCACCCCGAGCTCGGCTCGGCCCCAGGTAGACCCGCTGCGCAGGCTCTCATCTAGCTGGCAGGTCCGTAGGCTCGCCTGTGGGGGATAGATTTGGTTGGTTTAAGATCTTCATCGGCACCCCGAGCTCGGCTCGGCCCCAGGTAGACCCGCTGCACAGGCTCTCGTCTAGCTGGCAGGTCCGTAGGCTCGCCTATGTGGGATAGGTTTGGTTGGTTTGAGATCTTCATCGGCACCCCGAGCTCGGCTCGGCCCAAGGTAGACATGCTGTGCAGGCTCTCATCTAGCTGGCAGGTCCGAAGGCTCGCCTGTGGGGGATAGGTTTGGTTGGTTTGAGATCTTCATCGGCACCCCGAGCTCGGATCGGCCCCTGGTAGACCCGCTGCGCAGGCTCTCATCTAGCTGGCAGGTCCGTAGGCTCGCCTGTGGGGGATAGGTTTGGTTGGTTTGAGATCTTCATCAGTACCCCGAGCTCGGCTCGACCCAGGTAGACCCGCTGCGCAAGCTCTCATCTAGCTGGCAGGTCCTTAGGCTCGCGTGTGGGGGATAGGTTTGGTTGGTTTGATATCTTCATCGGCACCCCGAGCTCGGCTCGGCCCCAGGTAGACCCGCTGCGCAGGCTCTCGTCTAGCTGGCAGGTCCGTAGGCTCGCCTGTGGGGGATAGGTTTGGTTGGTTTGAGATCTTCATCGGCACCTCGAGCTCGGCTCGGCCCCAGGTAGACCCGCTGCGCAGGCTCTCATCTAGCTGACAAGTCCGTAGGCTCGCCTGTGGGGGATAGGTTTGGTTGGTTTGAGATCTTCATCAGCACCCCAAGCTCGGCTCGGCCCCAGGTAGACCCGTTGTGCAGGCTCTCATCTAGCTGGCAGGTCCGTAGGCTCGCCTGTGGGGGATAGGTTTGGTTGGTTTGAGATCTTCATCGGCACCCCGAGCTCGACTCGGCCCCAGGTAGACCGCTGCGTAGGCTCTCATCTAGCTGGCAGGTCCGTAGGCTCGCCTGTGGGGGATAGGTTTGGTTGGTTTGAGATCTTCATCGGCACCCCGAGCTCGGCTCGGCCCCAGGTAGACCCGATGCGTAGGCTCTCATCTAGCTGGCAGGTCCGAAGGCTTGCCTGTGGGGGATAGGTTTGGTTGGTTTAAGATCTTCATCGGCACCCCGAGCTCGGCTCGGCCCCAGGTAGACCCGCTGCGCAGACTCTCATCTAGCCGGCAGGTCTGTAGGCTCGCCTGTGGGGGATAGGTTTGGTTGGTTTGAGATCTTCATCGGCACCCCGAGCTCGGCTCGGCCCCAGGTAGACCCGCTGCGCAGGCTCTCATCTAGCTGGCAGGTCCGAAGGCTCGCCTGTGGGGGATAGGTTTGGTTGGTTTGAGATCTTCATCGGCACCCCGAGCTCGGCTCGGCCCTAGGTAGACCCGCTGTGCAGGTTCTCATCAAGCTGGCAGGTCCGTAGGCTCGCCTGTGGGGGATAGGTTTGGTTGGTTTGAGATCTTCATCGGCACCCCGAGCTCGGCTCGGCCCCAGGTAGACCCGCTGCGCAGGCTCTCATCTAGCTGGCAGGTCCGAAGGCTCGCCTGTGGGGGATAGGCTTGGTTGGTTTGAGATCTTCATCAGCACCCCGAGCTCGGCTCGGCCCCAGGTAGACCCGCTGCGCAGGCTCTCATCTAGCTGGCAGGTCCGAAGGCTCGCCTGTGGGGGATAGGTTTGGTTGGTTTGAGATCTTCATCGGCACCCCGAGCTCGGCTCGGCCCCAGGTAGACCCACTGCGCAGGCTCTCATCTAGCTTACAGGTCCGAAGGCTCGCCTGTGGGGGATAGATTTGGTTGGTTTGAGATCTTCATCGGCACCCCGAGCTCGGCTCGGCCCTAGGTAGACCCGCTGGTTGGCTCCTACTAGCTGGCAGGTCCATAGGCTCCCCTGTGGGGGATAGGTTAGGATAGGTTAGGGTAGGTTAGGTTAGGTTTGTGGAAACGTCATCGGCACCCCGAGCTCGGCTCGGCCCCAGGTAGACCCGCTGCGCAGGCTCTCATCTAGCTGGCAGGTCCGAAGGCTCGCCTGTGGGGGATAGGTTTGGTTTGGTTGGCTTGGTTTGGACAAGGCAGGAAGTGCTTTGGGAATGCAAAATGGAAAAGGTAGGAAAGGTCTCGGCAGGGATAGATCTCGACAGGGAAGTCCCCGTCAAAGAGGTCTCGCAGAGGGGGGCTTTCGCCGAGAAGGCTCCTCTTAATATTCTCGGACAAACAGGCGGGATCGTTATGCGACGGGCCTGAAGGGATTCGCGCAGGCTAAAGGGGATGGTTCCGTCCTAAGGGTTCGTGAGCCACGCTTCCGGCTGGTAGTTTACAGCAGGTTCCCGCCGATCCATCGCTAAGGAAGACTATCCTAGGAAGGCCAAGGGCCTCGACGGAAGCACACGCAGGAAACATTCGACCACAACAATTACATCGAGCACATTCACAATAACAGGACGAGATATTTACAATGAAAACGTTTGCATTAAATATATTATATATAAGTACAAACTGGTAGAGTCTCGCGCTTTACATTGAGGCGGAAAGAAAAAGAAGGGGCGGAAAGAAAAGGAAGAGGGGCCCCCTCATGGAGACAAGCTGTACCCCTCTGAGCTCCCGCTTGAGCTCCCACTGGAGCTCTCGCCGGAGCTCTCCCCAGAGGTCTCGCCACCCGCTGCAGGAGATTTCGGGACGTCCGAGGGTGGGGTATCCGGGGCGCCCGGGGGATTTGGAATAGGCTCAAAAAGCCAGGGAACGAGCTGCTGGGCGGTGATGTCTTTGCCCCTCCCATCCCAGCAGTTGACGTCTCGCAGCGTCTCCAGCGTCAACCTGACTGTAGCCTGCGCGTTCTCCTGGAGCAGCTTGTTGATGTCATAAACCGAGTAGTACCGGCTCTTCAGTCTCTCGTCCAGCGGAGGGGTCGCACTCGCCTCCAGGCGCGCAATCTGCTCCCTCAGAAGGATGTTGTCGTATCGAGCTTGGGATAGCTCCTCGCGAAGCGTGGCTTGGGCGGAATCCTGAACAGCGAGAGGTCAGCATAAAAGAGAAGAGTTAAAGTAGCGAGAGCAAGAATTGTAAAAGATCTCGCTTACCCCTTCCGCCTGGCGAAAAGATAGCAGTTGCTGGGCCTCGGCCAGCTCCTTGGCCAGAGTGGCCACCTGAGCCACTGCATCATCCCTAGCCTTGAACATATCCTGAAAATTGCGGTCTATTGTGATACTCCGGCGAGCACACATGTGCGCAAGTTCCAGCCCGCGCATCAGAGCGCGAGTGGAATCGTAAACTAGCAGCCGGGTTGACATCCTGTCGTAGACGCTGGCATCCTCCCGGCTGTAGAGACAGTAACCTAAGGCGAAAGCCTCGCTGGTAACCTTGTCTCGCTCTGCCCAGCTTGGCAAGAGGGACGAGATCGAGACCTTGTTGGCGTCGAGATCCCACTGAAGCAGCAGCTTGTTCTCCGCGTCCAGGCACCTCATGCCGAGACCAAAATTGCGATGGCCCCGCGGCACCTCTCCAGACAGGGGCTGGCCGGAGGTCTCGGCGGCGACTCCCTCGCTCTCTGCAGCACCAGGGGCCTGAGGGTTCTCGGCAGGGGCCTCGCGGCCGCCCCTGGTGGCTGCGATCTCGCTGGCGACCTGCAAGACTTCCTCAAAGGAGCGGCCTGGAGGGAGAAGTTCGGAGGGCGGCACCATAACGGCCTTGCCCTTCTCGGTATCAGTCGTCTTGGGTCTCTTGATTGGTTAAGGTGCAGGGGAGCCGGGCTTTCGCTTCACGGCACCGGGTGAAGGAGTCGGGGACAACTCTTTCCGGCAGGCATGTGCAGCGGCCTTTGCGAGAGCCAGCGGGTCTTTTGGAGGTTGGCTCCCGCCAGCGCGAGCCTCGTCAAAGGGTTGGCGAAGAGGGATCTCGCACTCTCCTGCGAAAGCGATAATACTAAGTTCCAACCTTGAAGAAGACAAGGAAAAGCAAGATAAAGGCGATACTTTACCTTCTCCTGGAAGCACAGGGAGGAGAGAATCGACGTCTCGCCGATGGTAGAGGACGTCGAAGTCCTTGGTTCCAAAGAACTCAAGGAGGGCGCTCTCGCGCGAGCCCAAGGAGGGGGGCTTGTAGGCAGCATCCTCGCATTGGATGGGGGCGAGAGGTACGTTCCCGAAGTCGCCGGAAACGAAGATGAACCTCTCGCCCCAGTGATGGTGCTTGTTGGCGAGACCGATTGTCTTGAGCAGTTGTCCGGAGAAGAATACCACCCCTCCTTTCGCGCGGAAAGTAAACAGCCTGCGGAAGATCGACAAGCTAAACTCGATCCTCTCGGATCGCATGTAACATATGAAAGCCATGAGAATCGCAACTGAATTTGGGTTCAGCTGCACGGGAACCACCCCGTAATACCGGAGGGCCTGCCGCATCTCGGGCCACAGCGGGAGGCGGAAGCCCACCTCGAAGTGCTCGATGGGGATGGCGAGCTCCCCCTCCCCTGCGGTGTTTACCTTGTCGTGATTGCCCGGGTTCCGCGTGGTGAAGCCGGCGGGAACGTGTTGAGTCTTGATTAGGTTGAACTCATCCACGGTAAGAGTGCAGGAAGGAAAAAGATGCTTCTGAAAAGCTTCCGCGCAGTTGGATCGTCCCTCACCTCCGCCCGGCATCGCGATGAAGGGTGTGAAGGCGAGAGCTTCAAGAAGAAGGCGAGAGCAAGGACGGTACGAGAACGGAAGGAGAAGGCGGAGACAGGAGAAAGCTTTGGAGAGACCGCGAAAGCAACAGAAGAGGAGAGAGACTGAAATCGGAGAAATGAATGTGGTAGGTGAACTTCCCTATTTATAGAAATCCGTGATAATAATGGCTGTTTTCAGAAAGGCGGCGGGGGTACCGGCGCGCCCTAGGTCAGCGCCGCTTCGTTTTTCCCGCCCGAGTTTGATAGTGACCGATTGACTAAATGACAAGCGCAAACGTTGTGAGATGACATGTGACAGGCAAGATAGGCGGAAGCAAGGTAGCTCTCGCCAACCAAGAGCCCAGGAAAATAACATATATACGCATACCATAATAAAAGGTAATAAGTGTCAAGTTATTGCTCTCGCTAAGCGAGAACGGGATAAAAAGTAAGCGATAAGCGCAGAATTATTAGTTACAGTTCTAAGCGAATAAACAAGGGTACATCTGAGAAGGGGAAGGCCTGGGGAAGAGAAGGGGAGGTCTCGCGCTTCAATAAGGCTCCCAGTGCCATTTCCCTTGCTCCCACCGCCATTTTCCTCGCTCCCGCAGCTTGGTCCGGGGTGGCGCCTGCGGGTTGAAGTAGGACGACAGAACACTGCATCCCAGGTCAACCCGGCGAGACAGATCCCGGATTCGCTCGATGCACCTCTCGGGTGAGGATCCGGCGGTAGCTCCCCCGGCCTGTCCATCTCGCCGATGAGATAATCCCGCTCCAGAGTCTCTAGCCTCTTCTCCACTGACTGGCGAAACTCTTTTGCCGCAAGGTCGCGGACCCGTTCTCGCCGGATGAGCTTCGATAGGACGGCGGCGACCTTCTTCTCCCGTCTTTTAGCGCTCCTGGCACCAGTCAAGATCTCCTCCATCTTGTCAGACGAAGCGAAGGGAGAGCTCTCGCCATCTTCCCCCTCTCTTTCTTCTTCTTCTTCCTCCTCTTCTTCTACCTCAGCTCCAAGCCGCGAGCCCATGTCCCCTGGCAAAAGAGTTCATATTATAGCGAGAGCTAGAGGATTGCTGTGATAAAATTTCCATATACCTGCAGCATGACGAGGCCCCCGGTTGACGGCAGGCGAGAAGGCCCAGCCCCCCCCCCCCCCCCCCCCCAGCTCCGAAGAGTAGGTGAATTGGCTTTCCTTTTCCGGGGGAGGGGGTAAACTTTGCGAATGGTGATCCCGGCTTGGTCGGGAGCGGGGGAGCGGGTCTCCTCCCCCGCGGGATGGTTGGCGTCTAGCGAGGGCACGGAGGATTCGGCAGTATTTCCTCCCGCCGGTATGGAGGAATCAACCGCGAGGGCAGGCTGATTCGCAGCTCTCGCCCCGCTCTCCCGGGTGGCGAGATCCGGTGGTGCGAAAACTGGCGCTGCGAGAAAACAGTTCAGCATTCAAAGATTTGAGTTAAGGGCGAGAGGGGAACATTTACCTGCGGTGTTCGGGTCAGGTGGAGGAGCCACCTCCGGAACCCGCGGCCGATCCTCGAGATTGCTAGAGGATGGATCCAGGGGTTCTCGCGGGGACGCGGCAGCATCGGGAACCGTCTCCTGCGAGAGATTTCGCGTCAACTACTGAGCAGCTGCTGTTTTCAATAATTGTCAAATCGAGCATACCTTCCGCGGCGAGGGGGCATCCGCGCTGCTAGGGGTTGGGGTAGGCGGGCTCCTGTTCTCGTGGGGCAGGTCCCGCTGAACCACCTTCGCCCTCTTCTTCTTCTTCTTGGGCAGAGAAGGCTCCGCGACCGATGACTGTCTCGCTAGCCATGGGGCAACCAGGGTGCTGTTAGCCCTGGCTCGCGCCTGTGCCGCGTTGATGTGGTCTTGCAGATCCTGCGGAAGCGGTTTGTCGGCGCGCTTGGAAGGCATCGCGAGAGGAGGCGAGAGCTCAGGCGGAGAATGATGACTCGAGGGAAGGGTTATGGCAGTCTATCAGCACACATATTTATAGACACCGTACGGCCCACCAAAAGATTCCCTGATGTTGAGACGTGCTCAGCGAATATTGTTGGGTTGAACGTGTATTTTCGAGCGCAGAGCTAGCTCAAAAAGAGCGGGGATTGTGTACAACCCCATATTCGCTGAGTCTGACCTTGAGGCACAATGGTCAACAGTTGAGCTAGCCAAAGGAGTTCCCGCCCAAAAAGAGATCTCGCCAAAGTTGGCGGGAGCGATCGCGCCAGATCGTCGATCTAAGATCGACGAACGTAACCAAATCGTCGAATGGAGAACAGCAGGCCAAGATCGTCGAGCGCGGCCTGCGCGGGAACGCTTGCGCTTGCGCCAGACTCCAATCTCAAAGTGCTCTCGCCTATAGGAAGGCGAGAGCGTTCGCGCCATGCTCTGGACAGAAGGACCTCGGCACAGCTCTCGCCGAGTGGGGCCCAAGGCCTAGGGTTAAATGACCAAGTCACCCTTGGGTGAAATTACCCCATGTGCCCTCAGAAAAACAGCGGGATTCGGCTATTGATAGACCAACTAGGGGCTTTTCAGTAATTTCAGGTCAGCAAGATGTTATAAATAGACCCATAAGGGCTCCTTAGAAAGCAGGCTATCATTATCTCTCAAATTCCAGTGCTTTCTGAGGAGCTCCTAGCCCAGCTTTGGCTTTGGAGGGGAAGCTCTCAGAGATCTTTCGGGTGTGAGGTGGGACCTCCCTGCTGAGGCTATTGTGTCAGTCTTAGGTCCTTTGAATCCAGTCGAGGGTTGAGACTTGAGAGAAGTAGGTTTTGGATGCACCCCTTTTTCTTCGAACTCCAATTGAGGTCATATTTGGCTTCAACAGCTGCATATCACTTTGAAATATTGTTTTTTGATTCAACACCCTTTTTTACGATAATTTAGCTCAAAATTTAAGTGTATATTTGGTAGCGAGATGTTGATGGTGGATCAAAAAGAAAGGATAGAAATACTCAAATTTGTGTCAACAAAGGTAGTAATTTTAAAATTAGATGCAAGGACTCAAACTATCGACCACAGGACACGCCCCATCCGATAGAAGATGAGAACCATCACCACGAAGTTGGAGGATCCCATCAGCGAGAAGGTAAATAAGCTTTTGGAGGCAGGTTTTGTATCGGAGATGCAGTGTCCAGGTTGGGTATCCAACGTGCTAATGGTAAAAAAGAGGATGAAAGGTGGAGGATGTGTAGATTTTTCACTTTTAAATAAATCATGCACTAAGGATTGCTACCCCTGCCTCGGATCGACGCACTGATTGATCCAAACGTCGGTTTTTCTATTATGAGTTTTTGAATGTTTGTTCAGGTTACCATCAAATTTGGATGCACCCCCCCCCCCCCCCCCCCTCGATGTCAAAGATGACTCCTTCATCAAGAGGGAGGGATGCTTTAGCTATAAGATGATGCCCTTTAGGCTAAAGAATGCGGGAGCCACGTGACAACGTATGATGGATCGGGTTTTCCAAAATCAGAGGGGGAGGAATATGGAGGTCTATGTCGACGACCTCATGGTGAAGAATAGGGAGGTGGACTCCCATCTTCTTGACTTGGGAGAAACGTTCGCCTTCTTGCGGAAATACAAGATGCGGCCAAACCCCTTGAAGTGCGTCTTTGGGGCAAGCTGAGGAAAGTTCCTTGGCCATCTTCTAACCCACGCAGGGGTAGAGCCTGGAAGTCTTTGAATACAATGGTAGCTAATCACCTAGATGGTGGGGTGAATATGTTATTAAGGACTTTTTTATATTCTTTTGACCTTTAACTGATTAAAGCCCTATTGTGATTAATTAGTTCAGCTTTCAAGACATTCACACACAGTACACCAAAGATTTATAGTGGTTCTCCAGTATATGGGTACAACCACTGTCCATCCCGCCTTTCTAACAAAATGTTAGAAAAGACACTTCTCCAATAACTTGGCTCCTCAGAGATTACAACACAATCCCACTGGATCACACTATCTCCACAGAGACCTACAACACATGCAAATAGCCCAACCACACAGTAATCATCGGATCACCTATCACATGCACAAATGCCCAACAATACAGAATGAGATAAACAACCTTATTACACATAGATCCCTGACTGGATCCTACCACTAAACCTTTATAATTTACGCTTACAACACAGATCTTGAACAGATCCTAAAGAAATTGAATAAAAAAGTTATTTTGACTCTAGTGAAATTAAACTCTGAGTCAATTGCCTCCTGAGCTGAGAGAATCTCAACCATATCTTCTTCTCAGCTACAAGAATAACTATACTCAAGAATCTGCTGCTTATGCTGGAAGTAACTCAGAACCTTGATTCTGATTCTGCTGATGAAGGAGAAAGAGGAAAGATCTTCTATCAGCTAACCTATTTTGTAGAAGCCAGATTGCTCAACCTTTTCTTCACAGATCTAGAGATTGATCTTCAAACTCGGCTCGGCTTAGATCTTGAAGCAACTTCAGCTAGGGCTGACATTGGCTGATTCTTCTTCCTCAGAGAAATCCTCTGATCTTGCTATAGCAGATGTTGATCGCCGCAGCTAACTCAGAAACCCTTCAGAATCGTTGATATGATCTTCTTGTTTCTACAATAATGGCGGGGGAAGAAGACGAAATCCCTCTCCTCTTTTTCGTAATGAATTGATTCATGTCAGAAACCTATTTTGATCTAGATCTCATCTTCTATTTATAATCCCGTCATCAAGCGTGATGATTGGCATACGTCATTGCTTTAACGACTAATTATATCCTTAGTTTTACAGAATGAGGCTAACAACGACGTTAGTGATGAGTTGTAGCACTTCCATGATGATTTTAAAATTTTGTTGACTTTGCTGACGTCATCAGTTATGAACTTAGCCAATTTCACAAAATCACTCCAGCCATTGAGAGTGTTGAGTGAATGGGCTTCACTCAATGATTCTGGACTTAGTCAACTCTTTAGCTTCTCCAAGCGTTGAGAGTGTTTAGTGTATAGTCTTCACTCAATGCTTTTTGCCTTAGCTTGATCTTCAGCTCCTCCTACATCCTTGGCATTGAGTGTATAAGCTTCACTCAATACTTTTTGTCTTAGCTTGATCTTCAGCCCTTTCTACAACTGTGGCGTTGAGAGTGTTGAGTAAACTGGCTTCACTCAATGATTCTGGACTTAGAATAATTTTGCTATGCATGAAGGCTTTGAGAGCGTTGAGTGAACAAGCTTCACTCAACACTTTTATGCTTAGCCAACATTCTGCATCCTTCTATCTGAAAGAATTGAGAGTGTTGAGTGGATATGCTTCACTCAATGCTTTTATACTTAGACAAATCTTCTTCTGTCTAAAGGCGTTGAGTGAGCTGACATCACTCAACGCTTTTTGTCTTTGCCTCTAAAATCTGGTGTTGAGTGCGTTGAGTGAACTGGCTTCACTTAACGCTTCTGAACTTAGCCGATTTCTCTGTTTCCTCTTAGGTTGACTGCATTAGCTTGACTCAAAGCTTTTTTATCTTGGCGTTAAGTGAACTGGCTTCACTCAATGCTTCTGGACTTAACTGATTTCTTTGTTTCCTTTTCCTCTGGCTTTGACAAAAACAACATGGCTTTGAGAGATCAAGCTTCACTCAACGCTTTTGGCTATATGGCGTTGAGTGAGTTGACTTCACTCAATGCTTCTGATCTTAGTCGAATTTATTTGACAGATTTGATTTGGCTTTGACTGACACTGCATGCCGTTGAGGGACCAAGCTTCACTCAATGTTTTTGTACTTAGTATATTTTTCTTTGCCAGAAACTCTGGGGCTTTGACTGTGGCAGCTTTACTCGATGAATTATTCTGTATGACATTGAGTGAGTTGACATCACTCAACGCCTGTGGACTTAGTCACTTTTCTGCCTTTGTCAACATCTGTCCTTGACTACTGTCATTGAGTGAGCTTGCTTCACTCAATGCCTGTGGACTTAGTGGAATTTCTCTATCCAGCTTCCTTTCTTAAGACATCTGGCTTCGAGTGAGCTTGTTTTACTTAACGCATGTGCACTTAAACAAAATTTCTGTCTCTCTATTCAGCTTCTTTGAGTTCACCTGTCAATGTCACTCGGATCACCTGTCCAATCAATATGACATAGACCAACCTGCATGCATGAACTTAAACATGCATCAAATACAATTATGTGTTTACTATTGAATTGTTCGACTTCTTACAAATCTGGTACATTTAGATCAATGGACCCAACAATCTTCCTCTATTTGAAGAAGTCAAAACACCACTTCAAAAACCTTTGTCAATGATATACACTTACATATGCAACAACAATATACAATAACATATTAACATAAGAGAGTTAAGGGTAATCACATTTCCCATTTTTCTGCTAGTATGGTGATCATCACCTACTCCCCCTATGTTGCTGCAAGGTTCACTTTTTACCTTTGTATGAGAATTCTACCTGCTCCCCCTATTTTACTGTATTGACACCTAGTCACCTTAGTCACCTTCTCCCCCTTTTTGACTTCTTCAGACATAGGGAGAAGCTGACCATCTGTGATTATCTTCTCCTTTTTCTGGTTACAAATAATCAACTGGTGCTGAACTTGCTCCCCCTCAACAAGAACATCTTCTGCCAAGACTTTGGACATTCCAGCTTTGATACCATTTTTTGGTCTTCACAACCTGCAAGATGATGTAGTTCCTGCAACAAAACAACATGAAGAGCAACTGAAGCTACACCAAGTTCAACATACCCAACTCAAACCTGAATGTGTTGAACCTTGCTTCATCTAGTGGCTTGGTGAAGATATCAACCACTTGCTTGTCCGTTGGGACAAACTCAAGACTAATATTCTCACATTCCACATGCTCTCTTATAAAGTGATATCTAAGCACAGACATGATTCCTAGCTTTAGAGACTGCACTAGTAGAGTCATGGAATAAATAACTTCTACTTAATTGAATGTTATAATGCTGAAGTCAATGTTGTATCCACAGCAACTGTGCACAACAGCTCCCTGCAGCTATATATTCTGATTTTGCAGTAGAAATAGAAACACATGTTTGCTTCTTGCTACTCCATGACACTAGTCTTTTTCCCAGAAATTGACAGGAGCCTGATGTGCTTTTCCTGCCTTTTTTATAGCCTACAAAGTCTGCATCTGAAAAGTCTATTAGTTCGAAATCTCTATTCTTAGGGTACCAAAGACCAAGATCTGGTGTGCCCTTCAAATATCTCAAAATTCTCTTAGCAGCAGAGTAATGAGATTCTTTAGGGCATGTCTGATATCTAACACAGACACATGTAACATACATAATATCTGGCATACTAGAAGTTAGGTGTAGAAGGGAGCAAATTATCCCTCTATAAAAAGTTTGATCAACATGTTTCTCTGCCTCATCTTTGTCTAAAGACATAGTTGACCACATGAGAGTTTTCATGGTGGAGGCATTCTCCATCCCAAAATTTTAAATCAACTCCCTAGTAAACTTAGACTGAGATATGTATTATCCATTATCAGTCTGTCTTACTTGTAAACTCGGAAGAACTTAAGTTCACTCATACTGCTCATCTCAAACTTCCCTTGCATAAGTTTGACAAACTTTCTACAAAGGTTATCATCAATAGATCCAAAGATAATGTCATCAACATATATCTAGACTACGATGATCTTTCCCTTGGATTCCCTTAGAAATAAGGTTTTGTCTATTTTCTCCCTTGAGAATTTGTTCTCAATAAGGAAGTTAGACAAGGTCTCATACCATGCTCTAGGAGCTTATTTCAACCCATATAAAGCTTTCCTAAGTCTATAAATAAAATTAGATTTGTTAGGAATAACAAAACCTGTAGGTTGTTCAACATAGACTTCTTCCTTCAAGTCTCCATTCAAGAAGGCTGATTTGACATCCATCTGGTAGACTCTGAAACCTTGGTATGCAGCATATGCAAGGAACAGTTTGATGGCTTCTAGTCTTGCTACATGGGCAAAGGTTTGATCAAAGTCAATATCTTCTTCCTGTTTGTACCCCTGAGTTACCAGTCTAGCTTTGTTCTAGGTTATAATGTCATTTTCATCAAGCTTATTCTTATATATCCACTTGGTTCCAATGACATTATGTCATTATGGTCTGGGAACCAGCTTCTAGACTTTACATCCCTTAAACTGGTTCATTTCTTCTTGCATAACTACAATCCAAAACTGATCCATGTTTACCTCTTCAAACTTTTTGAGGTCTACTTGTGACAAGAAACTGGAGTACATTGTTGTGTTGAGACATCTGAACCTTCTCACTACACCTTGACTTGCATCATCAATAATTTGGTGGCCTGGATGATCCTTCAAATGCCTGACAGCTGGAGGCAGTCTTCCTTCAGCATTCTGTGCTTCAAAGTCTCCATCTTAGGCCTCCGGGAGGGATCCCGGGTAAGAGTAAAGCAACAACAAGTATAAAAAGTAAACATTGCGGGAGAGCTAGGCATTCGACAAGATAGTAAGATTGGTGTGAAAAATAAAAGGGCAGACACAACAGGCCTCTCGCTGGGCGAGAACCATAATAAAATATATGTTCGTTGTTTATTATATAAGCGCGAAAGGAGTACATTGCGAGATGGGTAGGCCGAGATGTTGGGGTAAGAATGGCGAGAACCAGTGGGGGTTCAGTATTGCTCCCACCACCGCCGCTAGCAACCCCGACCTCCCCTCCATGTCCTCGAGGGCACTCACAGATAGTGATAGGTTATCAAGGCGGTAAGCTCCAGGTGGACCAGGTGCAGTTGGTCTCGAGCCCACACGATGTGCCTTCCGGGAGAAGTATCCTCGCATCCGTCTCCTAGGCGCTCCGTATCACCAAGAAGGTGCGTATAATCCCGCTCGATCACTCATAGACGCCGCTCAATCACCGCTAGGAGGGAAGCCTCCCGTAAGGAGTCCTCTCGCCACATCCAAATGAGTCGAAAGGACTTCAGCTGTTCTCTCCCTCTGCTTCTCAACATCTCCGGAGGCTTTAAGGAAGCTCACCATCTCGCTTGGGGAAGGCGGTGTCAAGATTACCTCTTCATCTCCGTTGGGCTCCTCCGCAGTCTCCCGATGATCTGGTGAGGGGGGGGGGAGTGTATCAGGGCCAATATAGGGGTGGGACAGGTAATCAAGGGGCGTGAAGGGGCAGTGTTTACCTGATTGCTGGCGGGAAGACCCAGGTCGCCCTTCGAAAGGTTTCTAAAGGAGTGGGCAGTGCAGTTTTCCCTGAGCCGGAGTGAAGGATGGGTTCCCCGACAAATGTGTCTCGGTCGGAGGCGAGAGGGTAGTGCCCTTCCCACCGGACGGACGAGAATCCGTCGCAAGAGCAGGAGACTTTTTAGTAGCTCTCCTGGGCGATAGGGGAAGGCTGATCGCTGGATCGATAGGATCCTTGGCGGCGGGAGTCCTGGGCCTCAGGCTGAAGATACCCAAGGCTTCAAAAGTGGGTACTACAGAAAGCTATATAAGCGGAAGAAGAAAAAACAAGCCAATTAAAGCGAAAGCCAGACAAGAGAATTACCAAGAGCAATCGCAGACTCGACCCTGGTAATCGGAGGGGTAGCCTCCGAGACTGACTGTAAGTTTTGATCGGGAAGCCATGTTCATTCAGTATTCACCGGAGGAGCATCGGCGACGCCTCCCGGAACCGTCCCCTGCACGACAGGTAGTATATTAATACAACGGGTCCGCTTTGGGGGTTAGCGCTAAAAGGCAGGGCAAGAAAAGAACCTATAGCAAAAGAGCAGGCTCCTCGCGGGCAGGGGTTGGGGTCAGTGAGGCAGGCTCATTCCTAGAACGGTCTCGCCGAACTGACTTGGCTTTCTTTCGCCGATAGGCCGAGTCTGCTGGCCTCTTTCCCATGAGCCAGGGGGCGAACCCAGTGCAATCGGCGAGAGCTCTCGCCTGAGTAGTGGTGAGGAGGTCCTGGACCTCTTGCGAGAGCGGTTTTGTGGCCCGTTTGGCATACATATTTGAAGCAATGCGAGAGCTCAAGCGATAAATAGGGGCAGGATGAACGATGTCTTGGAGACATGCTCGGGCATATAAATATGGCCGAAGTGTGACCCGCAAAAGATTCCCTTTCAGGTCAACAAATACTCACTGAATATTAGGGGTTAGACTTTTATTTCCGGGCATTGGACTCCCTCACAAAGAGCGGGGATTGTGTACAACCCCATATTTGTTGAGTGGGTCTTTTGGCCCTCAGGACAGGTAATTCAAGAGCCTTTCGCCAGGGCGAGTGGAAAGGCTTCCTCCCGGATAGGAAGAAAGTCCCCGAAGTGGGCAGAACTCTTTGGACCCAATGTCACAACCCGCATTTCCTCAACGAGTACATCGTATCAGAGCAAGAGGAACTACGGGTTATGATGTCACGTCGTGCAGGGGATAACTGCACACGCTCAGGCAACCCTTGACGCTTACTTTATGAGTTGAAATCCAGCAGTGCAATGCAAAAAAACCTTTGAGGTTAATGGTCGTATCCCTCGGCCTTAGGCATTAAAATATGTGTTTATACGCGGCGGAAATACTTTGTTTCTTTATGACGATCTCCTACATGCAGTCTATATTGATACTACTATAAGAAATCATCTTTGTTTACGTCATTTGGAAAATACGTGTTCGGTAACCAAAACATGTTATGCATGGATACAATAATAGTTTTGTTTAGCTTAAAAATACCTAATGCAACCTACCATAAATCCTTCCCAAGAGCAAGAAGACATCATCTCATCCAAATGAGTCACATTAGCAGTCTCGTATTCATATATCACAAGTAAAGAAAACCACCAATGGGCGCCAACAAGCTGACACGAACCCATTGGGGCACATATATGTCTGTACAACAAAGAAAAGAACTACCTCGCTAAGTAAGCTCGGCTAGCTCCCAAGAAACTCCACCAACAAACCTAGCCGCTCAACCGGCTACAACCTGCACCTGAGGCATTCAAGAAAGAATACCTCAGCAATCCTCGAAAATACAATAAAACGAAGAGCAGTATGTTTATACAATATCATGAAGGGGCTTACCGACCCCGTAGCAATGTGTCATATAAGGACAATGAGTGAACAAAGCAGGTGGAAAACAAGTAGTAAACACTGTCAATCCAAAGTGCCAAACGCACCAAGTGCGTACAATTTTCATCAAGTCCTGCTTAACCCGCAGGAGCAAAAAGGCAATACACATGCCCAAATTCATCATCTTTAGAACAAGAAACAACCATCCTAGTGAAGCATAAGCAGCGGTTAAGTTCAATTCCGCAAGGGTCTTTCGGTGGCGGCCCTAAAGTGGAACGCACCAATAAAAGCCAGCCCAAAATCGGGGCAAAATGGTGCTCGACACCACAAATCCAAACCCGGTGGCCACAAAGGCTGAAACCACACCACCCCTTGTACAATTCTCACACAAACACTCCTGCCATGGTTCACAATTCGCCTCGCAAAACTCACCATAACCCAAGCTAAACACGTTCCATTTCACCGTCCTCACTCATGACTACAATTTGCCAACGTTATGTCAAACGTGATAGAGTTTGATTAACGAAAATTACATGAATCACATGATTAGGACCAAGAAAGAATCACATGCTTTTGATATGTACAAAGAAGAATCACATGAAGAAGAAAGGCTACATGAACATGAATCAACTTAGCTACAAGAATCACATGAACAAGATAAACGACATGAATTAACCTAGCATAGACTTGATAACTAAACAAAACTAAGCATGAAAGATCGAATTCAGCATAGGGAAATTCAAGAGCATAATAAGGCTAGTGAGGAAGAACCCAAAACATGAAGAACAAGCTATAGAAAAACTAGCTATTTGGCACAATCAAAACCAAGAAATAAGATTGGCAAGGGTGAAGAACACCGCTTGCCTGAACCGAGACGATGCCGCGACGGCTGCTCCTCTCTGTCCTTGCCTTGTTTTAGCCCTTGCTCCTTGGAGTTCCTTTTGGAATGAGGAAGAAGATGAAGAAGAAGGTGAAATGAGTCCCTTGCTCTCTGTTTCGTCCTTATTTCCTCCAGAACAGCGCTGGACCGTTAGATGCAGAATCAAGGAAATGAACGGCACAAAAAAACTGGAAAAAGTCGATTTTCGGGCCGGTCACGCCCTGTGCCACGCCCGTGACGCAGGGCGTGTACCTTAAGCGGCACAGAAAGTCGGCATATCCAAGTTTATCCACACGGTACACGGCCGGGTACACGCCCGTGACGGGTCGATCACGCCCTTGACCTAGGGCGTGTAGCCCGTGTCTCGACACCTCGTCGACACAAAGTGTCGACACTCGACACAGCTTGACACGCCCTGTGACACGCCCGTGTCACAGGCTGTGTCCCCTCTCTCGACACCCGACACTCGACACTCGACACTCGACACTCGACATTGCGGGACACGGCCCGTGACACGCCCGTGTCACGGGGCGTGTACCCCATTCGTCGAGATCAACTCGACGCAAGAAAAATTCGTCGAGTCAAGGAGGTCACGCCCTGGGACACGCCCGTGTCAGGGGGCGTGTCACGCACAAAAGCGACCATTTTTCCCTGTTTTGAAAAGTGTTTCTGTGTCGTCTTAGACCATTTTTGCCTTAAGAACTTTTTACCTTTTTTTGGTTTCCTGTACCAGCAACTCATTTTGAGCAACATTACCCGGACGCGAAAAAGTGCAAGCATTCCCTAAGAGGCCTCACCGAGTCCCCAATTTGGACTCCGGTTTGCTGGGGAATCGTGCAACTCGGCTACCAAAACAGCCACTCGCAAGCCCGCGGGAAAAACCATGCTCGCACAACGGTCAAAGCCAACGTAACGCCCATCATGCGTACGCAATCAAAAATCCGGGGTGTTACAATCACTCCCCCTAACAAAAAGTTTCGCCTCGAAACTTTTCACTCATTTTGATTAAATCAAATGCATAAGCAAACCAAAAACACCAATGCAACAAAACACCAAGTCACATACCAGTTTATTTACGGGAACAAATGAGGGTGAGCCGCCCTCATCGTTGACTCGAGCTCCCACGTCGTGCTTTCCATATTCTGATTTTTCCATAGCACCTTGACCATAGGAATCTTCTTTTTCCGCAACACGCGATCTTGAGAGTCCAATATCCGGATGGGCATCTCCACATAAGAAAGGTTTGGCGCCAATTGCGGCACCACGTCTAACACTTGCGTGTCATGTCGCAGACACTTGCGAAGTTGGCTAACATGAAACACGTCGTGAACACCAGGAAAGTTCACGGGTAATTCTACCTTGTAAGCGGATGCACCAACTCGCGCAAGAATCTTGAAGGGACCCACAAACCTTGGGTCTAATTTGCGCTCTTTTCCAAACCTTTTAATCCCAACCATTGGGGAGACTTTCAAGAAAACGGAATCCCCCAGCGCAAACTCTAATTCCGACCTTCGTCGGTTGGCATACTTTTCATATCGCTCTTGGGCGATTCGGAGCTTCTCCGGAATAATTCGTACGGCAACTTCCATGTCCTCGAGCGCCTCCGGGCCCAACAAAGGCCGCTCGCCAACCTCAGCCCAAAAGAGGGGAGTCCGACATCGACGCCCATACAAAGCTTCGAACGGAGCCATTTACAAGCTTTCTTGATAGTTGTTATTATATGTGAATTCCATAAGCCGCAAACGTTCATCCCATGCTCCGCCATACTCAAGAATGTAGCATCGAATCATATCTTCCACAATTTGGTTGACTCGTTCTGTTTGGCCATTCGTCTGAGGGTGGTAAGCAGTGGAATACCGCAAATCCGTTCCCAAACCCTCTTGGAGGCTCTTCCAGAAACGAGAAGTAAATCGGGAATCCCGGTCTGAAATGATATTGACTGACACACCATGCAGTCGGATGACCTCATTCAAATAGAGCTCCGCTATTGTCTTCATCGGGTAGTTGACTTTAAAGGGTATGAAATGAGCACACTTGGTCAACCTATCCACGATCACCCACACGGAGTCATGTCCTCGTGGAGATCTTGGTAAACCTGTAATAAAATCCATTGAGATGCTTTCCCACTTCCATGTTGGAATCTCCAATGGTGTCAACTTGCCACCAGGCCTCCCATGATCAGCTTTCACCCGCTTGCAGGTATGACATTCAGATACAAATTGCGCTATATCTCTTTTCATTCCATACCACCAGACAATTTGTTTCAAATCACGGTACATTTTTGTTGAGCCTGGATGGTAGGCCATACTTGCGCCATGTGCTTCCCTACACACCATCTCGCGAATATCTCCAACTGCGGGAATACAAAATCGACCACGATACTTTAACGTGCCCCCCGCATCAATAGAAAAATCCGGTAACTCACTCTGTTCAGTTCGAAGAAACAAATGTAAAAGATCAGGATCATCCTTTTGATGTTGTCTTGCAAGCACCAGCCATGAAGGTTCTTCTACCATCGAATGACTTTGCGGGTCATATTTTCCCACGGAAATATCCATCAATAGAAATTCCTCCACAAGACGGTCGACTGAAAGATGAAATAATTTCCCCGTCTTCCGACTCAAAGCATCGGCCACAACATTCGCTTTCCCCGGATGATACTGAATGTCCACGTCATAATCAGCTACATATTCAAGCCATCGCCGTTGGCGCAGATTCAGTTCTTTTTACGTGAAGACGTACTTTAAACTTTTATGATCCGTAAAGATTTTACACCGCGCACCATAAAGTAAGTGTCTCCACAACTTCCATGCAAATATCACCGCTGCGAACTCCAAATCATGCGTTGGGTAGTTTTTTTCATGGCTTTTCAACTGCCGAGACCCATACGCAATCACATTTTTGTCTTGCATTAATACACATCCAAGTCCAACGTGCGACGCATCCACAAACACGTCATAATCGATCCCTTCTGTCGGCAAGATCAACACAGGAGCGGTACATAACCTATTCTTGAGTTCAAGGAATGAGGCCTCACACTTGTCATTCCACTCAAACGCCACATTATTCTGGGTTAAGCGAGTCAAAGGTGCGGCCAACGTAGCAAAACCTTCTACAAATCTGCGATAATAGCCGGCCAATCCCAAGAAGCTTCGAATCTCCTTGGGTGTCTCCGGTCTTCTCCACTCCATGACTACAGCAATCTTTTTGGGATCCACTGAAATTCCATGGTGATTAATGACATGACCCAGAAAGGCAACTTGAGGCAACCAAAACTCACATTTGCTTAGCTTGGCAAATAACTTTTGGTCTCGCAAAGTGGACAATACCAATCGCAGATGCTGTTCATGCTCCTCAGCACTGCGGGAGTAGACAAGAACGTCATCAATAAAAACCACCACAAACTTATCCAAGTAGTCCTTGAACACCCTGTTCATCATATCCATGAAGGCTGATGGTGCGTTGGTCAAACCAAACGACATCACCAGAAATTCAAAATGGCCATGCCTTGATCGAAATGCAGTCCGCGGAATATCAGACTCTCGGACCTTGAGTTGATGATAGCCCGAGCGGAGATCAATCTTCGAAAATACGGAACTGCCACGCAGTTGAGCAAACAAATCATCAATTCTTGGCAGTGGGTACTTGTTTTTAATCGTCACCTTGTTCAATTCCCGGTAATCGATGCAAAGCCGCATCGACCCATCTTTCTTCTTCACAAATAACACCGGTGCACCCCAAGGTGATGAACTCGGCCTGATAAACCCTTTTGCCAATAAGTCATCCAGCTGGGTACGCAACTCTGATAGCTCACGCGGGGCCATTCTATACGACGCTTTCGCAATAGGCCGCGTACCCGGTTCCAAATCAATAACGAACTCAACATCACGATCAGGGGGAAGACCAGGAAGATCAGTAGGAAAAACATCTGGGAAGTCACACACAACAGGAATCTCCTCCAAACGCGACAAAACAACACTAGTCCCCACAACTGAGACGAGACAAGCAAAACAGTCGGAAACAAACAACGTCCGAACACATACCGCCGAAGTTCCTGGAGTATCCTGGCATGAATCACCATAAACACTTCCCGGCTGATCATTGTCCTTGATAAAATCCAAGCGCTTCCTGTCACAACCCGCATTTTCTCATTAATAAATAAATTAGAGCACGAGATAACTACGAGCTGTGATGCCACGTCAAGCAGGGGATAACTGCTGACGCTCAGGCAACACTCTAATCCTTCAAATCATAAGTTAAAATGAATAGAAAACTGATTTTTTAGATTAATTGGCTGTATCCCTCGGCTCAGTGGATCAAATAGTCCACGGTTTGAAAACTATTTTTATACGTAGCGGAAAAATACTTCATTTATGCTTAACATCCTAAAAGAGCGCATAAGTGTCCTAAGAGGACAACTTACACTATGCAAGACCCTAGATTTCAATTTATAATATTTATAAAGAAAACCATCTTTTTTACGCATTTGGAAAATAATGATTGAGCTTTTATAAAACATGCTGATCATGCAATATATATAGTAGTTCTTTATAGGTTTTAAAGCAACTAGCAACCTAGCATAAAACATTCCCAGAGAGCAAGTGAAACTACCACAAAACAGGCAAACTAGCAGCTAAGCAAAGACTTAGTATCACAAAGGAAAATCACCAACGAGCGTCAACAACCTGACACGAACTCGCTGGCGAGCATGTATGTCTGTACTACTACAAAACTAAATAAGTACCTCAACAAGTGAGGAAAACACTACCACAACGCAGTCCACAAGGAAACTCCTGAAACTAGCCGCACAGCCGGCTACAGACCTGAACCTGAGGCATTCAAAAGAAGAACACCTCAGCAAGAAATAATAAAACAGGAGGCAAAGAAACATCAGATAATAATCGAATGAAAAGAGCAGAAAGAAAAAGGGTTACCAACCCTGCAAGAGAAATGCTGAAAATCTCAGCTAAAGAATCCAAAAAGGGACAAAATGTAAGTAAAACAGTCAGTAAAGTGAGAGAAAAGCAACAAGTACTAAAACGTACCAAACTCCGCTCAAGCCTGCAGAGACAAAAAGGAAACAAATATGCATCAAATGAACAGTATGAAAGGAACTAACAGTCCTAAACTTGTAAATCGTTAGCACTGGCACAAATCCCAAACCTGTGTCGGAGGCTAAGAACAGTCACAACCGAACAACCAGGTCCAGGTGTCTCAAGAGTACTAAAGGGGCCGCCACAGGGTCCACACACATAGAGTTCCAACCTCTTACAGGAACCCAAAATGTCCAAATGAGGGAATGGTGGTGGCCACGGCTCGAACTCCCCCGGTACCATACTCCTTCAGAAACCCAACTACCACATGCTAAGGATCCACGATTCGGCGCCAAAACTAGCCGACAACACCACTTAGAAACTACCAAGTTCTACAACCAAAACCCGCTGAATTATTTCCCCCTACCCGCCGAATTATTTCCCCCTACCCGCCAAATTATTTCCCCCTACCCGCCGAATTCACTTAAAATAAATTCCGATAACTTCCTAGCTTAGGCCGATCACAAGCCCTAACCTAGGAATATTTCTAATCTCACCTATATTATTCCGGTATTCTACGATAAGGAGAAATAATAAAGCGAAATACAACCCATGGAGGCACGCAAGAGGGGAGAAATCCACTTGCCTCAAATCGATCTTGAAAACGTCCTCCCAAAATACTCCAACACGTAGATCCGTCCAAGAGGGGACACGCGGAGACGAGATCTACGAAAAAACGGACAACCGGGGTTAGGGCCGAAAAAATCTAAGGCGAAACGGTCACCGAAACGGGAAAAACTTACCGCGATCTCGAAGCTCTCGCCGAGAGCTTTCCAACGCCGCGATCGGATCGAAGTTCCGTCCACCGGATCGGCGGTGGCGGCCGCCGGAAGATTCGCGAACGGATCCGCACTCGTCAAAATATATCGCACAGGAGGGGGGCTGCTGCCAATCGGAGGAAGAAGGAGGTTTCTTTGTTTATCTTATATATAAATACTTTAATAATATTATATACATACTATTTATCATAAAGCTAACATGGCTGATCGATGAGAATTGCAAAAGGGGGGGGGGGGGGGGGGGGGGGGGGGGGGGGGGCTAATCGGTGAGATTCATTCTCACCGAAAACATGATTCGGTGAGAATGGTTCTCACCGATTCACAATTCCTAATTATCTTTATTATTATTATTATTATTATTTCTTTATATATAAAAATACTAATATTTATAATTAAATAAAACAAACGATATAAACATATATCGTTACGGAGGGCCAAACGAGCGCCGAATCGAACGAAATTCGCACCGTAAGCGAATGACGACGCTACGAATCCAACGGCGAAGTCGAAATCGAATTCCGACGCACCGTTTTCGAGATAATAATTTCTAAAGTTAACGGCGTACGCGAAAACATACAAACTTCAATCGCGCGCTGAGGCTCCAAAAATGCTCGGAACGCGACGAAACTTGACGAGCAAGTCTAAAATTAGCCGATCTAATTTCCTAATGTAAAATCTTCCACTCCCGACGCAAATCCCAAAATTTGGCCGGTCAAACTTAACGAACGCAAAACGCGCTAACGACAAAGTCGGTAACAAAATCCGACGAACAAAACTCGGGCAAATTCTCCCGAAGCCAAAACACAAGCATTCCCCAAGAGGCTCCACCGAGTCACCAAACAGACTCTGGCTCGCTAGGGAATCTTGCTACCAGACATCACCAAGCCACGCAGGGAACCTAAAGAGCTAAGAGCACGCTCTAGCAATGTCACATGACCAACACAAGCTAACATAACGCTCTGACGTCATAATACGTCAAATAAGTGTTGAAGTTGGTAACCAGGCGCTCTGTCTTGGCGGGTTGAAGACCGCGCGGTCTGGCGGTTTGACTCGCCGGCTTGTAAACCGGGCGGTCTAGCGATCTTCACAGGCGACCTCTCTGCTTCTCTTGTTGTAGTCGTGCGGTTAGTCCTTCTGTCTAACCGCGCGGCTTGTGCGGTTTACTTGTACAGTCCGCTTAGCTTGTAAATTTTTAGTCCCACATCTCTTATTTGTATTCTCTCATCTCACCTACATTCTATATAAGGGAGGGCATACCTTTGTAATAGTTATCTTTTTTGGATAATAAAGTTTCAATTATTCAAAAGCTTATCCGCTTGTTCTCTACTTTTCGCTTCTTTTCGCTACTTTCTAACATGGTATCAGAGCACACGGTCATTTCCTCCTGATTCTGTGCGCTCTCTGTTATTCGCGGCTTGCCTTCTCTTCTATCCGCGCGGCTTGTTTCTATCCTCGCGGCTTGTTTCTGTCTGCTGCCCTGTTCGCGCGGCTTGCTTCTTCTTGGTTCTCTTCTCCTACTGCTATTCGTCGCAGCGACCTGTTTCCTTGTCGCCGCGCTCCTTGTTCTTTCTTGCCTCTCCGACTTCCTAGTCGTTGCGGCCTTGTCTCTACCCGCTGCGGACTTCTTCTCCCTGTCTGCTTCTGCTTTCCCCTTTTCCGCTTGTCTTTATACTCGCGGTTTGCTGCTGTGATCTGCCTGACCGTGCGGGTTGTTCCTATCTCACCTGCATCTTGGTCGCGGTCACCTGCTCTTCTCCTCTCTTCTGTTCGCTCGGCCTTTTCAGTCCGCGCGACCTCTTCCCCGCTGTGCCTTGTTCTGCTTCCTAGCCGCTCGTTTTCGCGCGGCTTCTTCCCTTTAACCCGCTACGGTTTCACGCGGGTTGCTCCCCTTTCCTCTCCCCGCGCCTTTCTCTCTGTTCGCGCGGTCTTCAACCCTTGTTTGAGCGGCCTCTCTGCCTTTCTTCCTTTAGCCGCTCCTGCTTGTTAGTCGCCGCGACCTCCTGTTTCAGTCGCGCGGCTTGTGCTCTGCACCTTGGTCGTGGCCCTTCTTGCCGCTGGTGTGCTGACACCGAGACCGCTGCAGTTTCTTCTTCCTCCCTTCATGGCTTTCATATCCTCCTCCACGCCGTTCGCCTCGGTTGTCACGTCTTCTGGTCGTGCACACGTTGCTACTCAGGGCAAATGGCTGATCGACACTGGTGCTACGAATCATATGACCGGCCATCTCCCGTGTTTCTCTCTCCTAGAAAAACATGCTCGCTTGCCCCCGGTATTCTCGCTGACGGCTCTTCATCACCAGTCCATGGAACGGGGATAGTTCATGTCACTCCGTCTCTTCACTTGGCGGATACTCTATATGTGCCCCAGTTCCCGTGCAACTTATTATCTGTTACCTCTCTTTGCAAGCAATTACAGTGTTCCGTCACATTTACTTCTACTTCTTGCTCTTTTCAGGATCTGGACTCCCAACGGACGATTGCTACTGAGACTGAGAGTGGCGGCTTATACTTCCTGGACAACATTTCTGCTTTTTCCACCTTCTCCTCCACCTCCACAGATCTTCTCCAATGGCATCTCCGCCTTGGTCATGCTCCTCCCCGTCTTCTTCGTCAACTTCTGCCCCACCTTCCTCCTCAAAGTCCTCCGCTCAACTGTGAGGCCTGTCAGCTTGGCAAGCATCACCGCTCCTCCTTCCCTCCAAAGCACGTTCGTAGCTCTACCCGTCCGTTTGATCTTATCCACTCCGATATCTGGGGTCCTTCTCCTACACTTACCATTGGTCGGGGTAGTTCCTATTTTGTCACGTTCATTGATGATTTCTCGCGCTGTACGTGGGTGTATCTATTAAAAGATCGCTCCGAATTATTCTCTGTCTGGACATCCTTCTATCTCATGATCAAAACTCAGTTTGGTGTTTCTATCCAAGTTTTTCGCTCTGATAATGCCCAAGAATATCTCAGTCGTGACTTCTCTACATTCTGCATGCAAAATGGGATTCTTCATCAAACTAGTTGTGTCTATACTTCACAACAAAATGGTGTGGCCGAACGCAAAAACCGTCACCTCCTCGATGTCGCTCGCACCTTGATGACCCAGATGCATGTTCCTCGCTCCTATTGGGGCTATGCTGTTCTCCTTGCCTGCTACCTCATCAATCGCATTCCCTCCACGGTTCTCCACGGCCAAATCCCGTTCTCCATTTTGTATCCGAGCAAGGAGCCGTTTCCTCTTCCTCTCCAAATCTTTGGATGCACTGCCTTTGTGCATACCCCTTCTGCCACCCGTGATAAGCTCTCCCCTCGCTCCACCAAATGTGTCTTTCTGGGGTACTCCACCACTCAGAAAGGCTACTGTTGCTTTGATCCCGTCCTTCGTAAGCAGTTCGTCTCTGCTGACGTCACCTTCTTCGAGAATACCTCCTACTTCTCGGATGACTCCTCTCCTCTTCTCCCCGCTTCTGATGCTCCTGCCGTTCCCTTCGTTCCCTCACCTCCTACTACACCGTCTCCACCCCCTCCTCTTCCTCCACCTCTCTCTCTCCCTTCTCCACCACCCTCTCCCTCATCTCCGCTGCCGTCGCTCTCTTCTCCCGGGCCAGCTTTCTCTACCACGGATGCTCCGGATGCCGCGGGCCCGGCTGACCTGGATCTTCCTATAGCTCTTCGCAAAGGGGTGCGGACGTGTACCCTACACCCCCTTGCTGCTGTTGTTTCCTATGATCGTCTTACCCCTTCTCGCAGGGCATTTGCACTGGCTATCTCTGCCACTGCCACACCCCGCTCCTATCAGGAGGCCCTTGTTATTCCTCACTGGAAGATGGCCATGGATGAGGAAATGACGACCCTCACTGAGCGGGGTACCTGGACTCTCGTTCCTCCTCCCTTCGGTACTGATGTTGTTGGCTGTCGCTGGGTCTTTGTGGTCAAATTTAGCCCAGACGGCACTGTGGATCGGTATAAGGCTCGCCTTGTTGCTAAGGGCTTTACTCAGACCTATGGGGTTGATTACTTTGACACCTTCTCCCCTGTGGCTCGTCCCAGCACTATCCGGGTTCTTCTCTCTGTGGCCGTCAATCGGGATTGGCCGATTTCTCAGCTGGACGTCAAGAATTCCTTCCTTTATGGTGATCTTCATTAGGCCGTTTACATGGAGCAACCTCCTGGGTATGTTGCTCAGGGGGAGACACGAGTATGCCGGCTGCAGAAGGCAATTTATGGCCTCAAGCAGAGTCCTCGAGCTTGGTTTGACAAGTTCAGCGACATTGTGGCGGCTGTTGGTTTTGTGCGAAGCTCTGCTGATCACTCTCTCTTTATTCACAAAACTCCTTCTGGGCTGGTTGTTCTTGTTGTGTACGTCGATGATATTCTTCTCACTGGCAATGACCAGGAAGGGGTAGCCCTGACAAAGCGACATCTTCGCCAACATTTGATCACTAAAGATATGGGCTCTCCAAAGTACTTTCTGGGGATCGAACTCTCTCGGAAGCCCGACTCTTTAGTTCTCTCTCAGCGTAAGTATGCCCTTGATCTTTTAAAAGAGGCAGGATTAACTGGAGCAAAACCTGCCCGATGCCCCATGGCTACTGGGGAGGACAAAACCTGGACAGATGATTCGCCTCCTCTTTCAGATAGTTCGCGGTACAGGCGTCTGGTTGGTAAGCTCATATATCTCACAGTGACCAGACCCGACATTTCCTATGCTGTGAGCAAGGTGAGTCAATTCATGCAAGCGCCTAGGGAGTGTCATCTACAGTCCGCCTTGCGGATCTTGGAGTATGTCAAAGCAGCACCTGAGAAAGGATTATTTTTTCAGAAGAATGGTCATCTGAGGATTGAAGCCTACTCAGATGCAAGTTATGCCGATGACAAAGGGGATCGCAAGTCAACCTCAGGTTTTTGCACCTTTGTTGGGGGCAATCTGGTAAGCTGGAAGAGCAAGAAGCAGTCTGTTGTCTCCAGGTCCAGTGCAGAAGCTGAGTATCGCAGTATGGCGTCAACCACTTGTGAGTTGAAATGGTTGCGGGCTCTCATGCTAGATTTAGGAGAGGTGTACAACCATCCTCTACCTATGTTCTGTGATAACAAGGCCGCCATATACATCTCCAAAAATCCGGTATTCCATGAAAGAACAAAGCACATTGAGGTTGACTGCCATTTCATTCGTGAAGAGATTTTAAAAGAACAAATTTGCACTCTGTTTGTCACGTCTGATAAAGAGCTGGCTGACATCTTCACCAAGCCAGTTTCTGCCACGTTTCTGCATGTTTGCGACAAGCTGGGCATGATTGATATATATGCTCCAGCTTGAGGGGGAGTGTTGAAGTTGGTGACCGGGCGGTCTGTCTTGGCGGGTTGAAGACCGCGCGGTCTGGCGGTTTGACTCGCCGGCTTGTAAACCGGGCGGTCTAGCGATCTTCACAGGCGACCTCTCTGCTTCTCTTGTTGTAGCCGTGCGGTTAGTCCTTCTGTCTAACCGCGCGGCTTGTGCGGTTTACTTGTACAGTCTGCTTAGCTTGTAAATTTTTAGTCTCACATCTCTTATTTGTATTCTCTCATCTCACCTCCATTCTATATAAGGGAGGGCATACCTTTGTAATAGTTATCTTTTTTGGATAATAAAGTTTCAATTATTCAAAAGCTTATCCGCTTGTTCTCTACTTTTCGCTTCTTTTCGCTACTTTCTAACAATAAGAAATTAAATAAATCACTGGAAAATCGGGGCGTTACAGTCACTCCCCCTAAAAGAAAGTTTCGTCCCGAAACTTTACGCATAAAACACTTCTACCATAGAAGGGAAAGAAAATAACCAAGGGTTATCGAATGCTTACCGAGCACAGCTAGGAGAACAAATGAGGATGCGCCTCCCTCATAGCTGACTCCAACTCCCAAGTCGCGCTCTCCACGTCTTGGTTTTTCCACAGAATCTTTACCATCGGTATTGTCTTTCTCCGCAACACTCGATCTTGCACATCCAAAACACGAATAGGAACTTCCACGTAGGAAAGGTTAGGCTCCAACTGGGGCACTGCATCCAGAACTTGTCTGTCACTTAGCACGCACCTCCGCAGTTGGCTCACGTGAAAAACATTGTGCACGCCAGGAAAATTTGCGGGCAATTTCAACTTGTAGGCTGACACACCAATCCACTCCACAATTTCAAATGGTCTCACATACCTCGGGTCCAACTTATGGTTCTTACCGAACCTCTTCACTCCAACCATCGGGGAAACCTTAAGGAATACCATGTCCCCCACAGAAAATTCCAAAACGGACCTACGCCGATTGGCGTTCTTCTCGTATCGCTCTTGAGCTATCCGAAGCTTCTCTCGAATAAGCTTTACAGAGACTTCCATTTCTTCTAAGGCATCTGGACCTAACATCGGCCTCTCACCAACCTCAGCCCAAAATAGAGGAGTTCTACATCGTCTTCCATATAGCGCTTCGAAAGGAGCCATTTGCAGACTCTCTTGATAACTGTTATTGTATGCGAACTCCATCAACCTCAAGCATTCATCCCACGCTCCTCCATTGTCTAATATATAACAACGGATCATATCTTCCACAATCTGATTAACACGCTCCGTTTGACCATTGGTCTGTGGATGATATGCAGTAGAATATCTCAAGTCAGTTCCCAATCCTTCTTGAAGGCTCTTCCAGAAACGAGACGTAAACCTGGAGTCTCGATCTGATACTATACTTACGGGTACTCCATGTAACCTGATAACTTCATTCAAATATAGTTCCGCTATCTTTTCATCGAGTAACCAATCTGAAAGGGTACGAAGTGCGCACACTTTGTTAATCTATCAACAATCACCCAAACAGAGTCATGCCCTCGGGGAGATCTCGGCAAACCAGTAATGAAATCCATTGAGATACTCTCCCACTTCCAAGTTGGAATCTCTAAAGGCGCTAACTTTCCACCAGGCCTTCCATGATCAGCCTTAACTCTTTTGCACGTAAAACATTCTGACACAAACCTTGCAATGTCACCCTTCATCCCAATCCACCAGGCAATCTGTTTCAAGTCCTTATACATTTTTGTAGACCCTGGATGGTAGGCCACACTTGAACCGTGTGCCTCACTGCACAACTTAACTCGAATATCTCGAAAATTGGGGACGCAAAATCTACCGCGGTACTTTAGAGTACCCGCGTCATCGATCGAAAAGTCAGGAAGCTCCCCCTTCTCAGTTCTATTATGAAGGTGCAGTAGGTCAGGATCGTCCTTTTGATGAAGCCTCGTAAGAGAAATCCATGAAGGTTCAGACACTTCCAAACTGCTTGGCGAGTCACATCTACCAACTGAAATATCCATTAAAAGGAACTCTTCTACTAACAACTCAGTGGAGAGATTGAAAATTTTCCCCGTCTTCCTGCTTAAGGCGTCGGCTACCACGTTAGCCTTACCCGGATGGTATAGGATCTCCACTTCATAATCAGCCACATACTCTAACCATCTGCGCTGGCGCAAGTTCAACTCCTTTTGAGTGAAGACGTACTTCAAACTCTTATGATCTGTATAAATCTTGCACTGCGCGCCATACAACAAGTGTCTACATAATTTCAATGCATAAATAACTGCTGCGAATTCCAAGTCATGCGTAGGGTAGTTCCTTTCATGAATCTTAAGCTGTCTTGACCCATACGCAATCACTTTTCCTTCTTGCATCAGCACACAACCAAGACCCACGTGGGATGCGTCCACGTAAACGGCATAGTCTACTCCTTCCGTAGGCAATGTCAATATCGGAGCAGTGCACAGTCTATTCTTTAGCTCTTAGAACGCCTCTTCGCACTTATCGCTCCACACAAATTCTGCATTCTTCTGCGTCAATTTGGTCAATGGCGCAGATAACGTAGAGAAACCCTCTACAAATCTTCTATAGTAGCCAGCCAACCCTAGGAAGCTTCTTATTTCTTTGGGTGTGGCAGTCCTCGTCCATTCCATAACTGCGGCTATCTTTTCTGGGTCGACAGAGATTCCGTCCTTGTTAACCACATGACCCAGGAAAGAAACCTGAGCCAACCAGAACTCGCATTTACTTAGCTTGGCGAACAACCTATGGTCCCTCAAGGCAGATAAAACTAGACGCAAATGTTGGTCATGCTCCTCAACATTGCGTGAATACACCAACACATCGTCTATAAATACGACTACAAACTTGTCCAGAAAGTCCTTGAAGACCCTATTCATCATGTCCATGAAAGCAGAAGGTGCGTTGGTCAAACCAAACGACATCACCAAAATTCAAAATGACCATGTCTGGAACGGAAGGCAGTCCGCGGGATATCTGTTTCACGGATCCTTAACTGGTGGTAGCCCGAACGAAGGTCAATCTTAGAGAACACGGCGCTGCCTCGCAGTTGATCAAACAAATCATCTATCCTCGGCAACGGATACCTATTCTTGATTGTTACCTTATTTAGCTCTCTATAATCGATGCACAACCTCATCGATCCATCTTTTTTCTTGACGAACAAAACGGGAGCACCCCAAGGCAAAGAACTCGGCCTTATAAATCCGTTCTCAAGCAACTCGTCTAACTGGACGCACAACTCCTCCAGTTCGCGCGGGGCCATCCGGTAAGGCGCCTTGGCAATAGGACGCGTACCCGGCTCCAATTCTATAACAAACTCCACGTCTCGATCAGGCGGGAGACCAGGAAGGTTAACTGGAAAGACATCAGAAAAATCACGAACCACCGGGATCTCCTCCAAACATGGCAAACTAACCTTGGTTTCTAAAACCGAAACCAAACAAGCAAAACAACCGGAATCTACAAGCTTCCGAGCACATACCGCCGATATAGTCGGAGAATCCTGGCGCGGATAACCGTAAACACTCCCGGGCTGACCGTTGTCCATCCTGAAGTCCAAGCGTTTACCCTTGTATTGGATCACAGCATCATATCTGGACAACCAGTCCATGCCTAGGATCACATCGAAGTCTTCCAGATCCAACAGCTTCAAATCAGCAATCGCGAGAAAATCGCCTAGTAAAATCGGACAACTCTGAATACCCTGATCCGAAACTACAGATTCCCCTGAAGGAAACTTGACACAGAACGCATCACCAACACGATCGAGATTCAAACGGTAACGCTCTACGAAGGCCCTAGCCACAAATGAGTGGGTAGCGCCGGAATCGAACAGAACACGCGCCCAGTGGTTCTTTACCTTAAATCGTCCAATAAAATTGCACACGCGACTATGGAAGCGAACGCTCAAAGCTATAACTATGAGCTAAACATTAAAACTAGGGGAGAATCTAACCTGATATCACTTGCGTGGACGCCTGAGCTTCCTCCATAGAGACCACGTTCAACTTTCCTTTTCCCTTGTCCACTCGCTGCGGCGGCGGCAAGGCCTGAAGAGGAACTGGCTGCAGAGTAAGCTGAGCTTGCGGGCACTGATACTTGAGATGACCCTCTTGGCCACACAAGAAACAACTTCTCGTCTTCTTCCAGCAATGGGCAGCATCGTGCCCCGGCTTCTTGCATACAGAATAAAGCAAGTCTTTCTTTGGGATACCTTGGATCGCATGAATCTGCTCTTTCTTCTGAGCTCCTAATCTTTGATAGCACCTTTCAAATGGATGGCCCGGTCGGCCACAGAAATTGCATACCTCTTTGTTTCTCTTCCTCAGAGCAGCGTCAGGGACCTGAGTACTCTTACCCTCATCAGACTTTCTTTTATCTTTTCTCAGTTGTTGACCTCGATTCTTGGCGTTATCAATTGCCTCTACCTTTAAGGCAGCTTCCACCATACCAGCATAGCTTGATGTCGCATAGGCACTTGCTAATTGCTGGACGTCACTCCTTAGCCCAGCCAGAAATCACTTGCTTCTATTTTCATCGGAACTCACCAAGTCTGGGGCAAATCGGCTTAGCTTACTAAACTCGATTTCGTACTCACTAACCGTGAGCTGCCTCTGCTTTAAGTGCAGGAAATCATTCATCAGACGGTCCCTCTCGACCGATGGCAGAAACTTGCTCAGAAGTAGCTCCTTAAAGGACTACCAGGAACACCCGTCCTTCAGACCTTCTTTCTCCCTCAGCCACCAGCCTTTGCCAACCCTTTGAGCTGATATGCGGCTAACATCACTTTCTGATCATCAGTGATCCCGGAGTATGAGAACATCTCCTCGATTGATATCATCCAATCGTCTAAGACCATGTAATCTGCCTTGCCATCATACGTCGGAGGCCTAAGTCGCTGAAACTGAGAAATAAAGGTCATCTCTGGTGGCACCACGACCGGAGGCACCAGAGGAGCGGGGGGAACAGGGACAGCTTGACCCACAACAGGGTCCTGAACTCTCGGAATCTGCCCTGCCACAACTGCTAACAAGGACTGGACCTGAGACTGCAAATCCACTACTTGCTTTGACAAGGCTTCATTGCTTTGTCGCAGACCTTCTATCATTGCGCTGCTCTGCGCACCTGAAGATTCTCCCTCCGATTGGGGAGTCAACCTTGTCGAAGGACGCCTCGACATTCTAATGGAACAACAAAACACTAATTAGACACCTAGCCCACCCACTAGAACCAAACAACATAGTACAAACAATACATACTTAAGTACTTGCTCATGCTGCTAACTTGCTCTGGGATTTTCAATAATGATGATATGCTTATCCTACGATGATTCACTATCATCACACTAACTCTTGTGCCTAGATCGGGAATGCATGAATTTATATTCTTTTTGACTCAAAAATTATGTGTGTACACATGTCATCCTGCAAATCTTTAGCTTGGCACGTTGTGCTTATGCAATGTTATGGTATGCATGATTGTGCTATGCATTCTAAAAAGGCCCTAATGCATGTTATGAGCGGCGTACACATGAAAATGTTATGCATCCCATACTACATAACATTTCCATGCAACGAAAAAGAAAACGTGCTAGCCGCATTCATGTGGTGAGGTTATGCATCCCATACTACATAACCCTCACATGTTGCCTCCTATGGTGGATCCATATACAAACACATAGTATGCATCCCATACTACATAATATGCCTCGTATACTTCATGTCATGCTATGAGTGTAGTGTTCGTGCTTCAGCCAAGACGTGCTGATGACATATCGGTGTGTGTATGATATAACTCTAAACACCTAATACTTACAGGGACAGGTTGCCCGACAATTTATCAAGCAACCTCCCTCTGATACCAACTGTCACAACCCGCATTTTCTCATTAATAAATAAATTAGAGCACGAGATAACTACGAGCTGTGATGCCACGTCAAGCAGGGGATAACTGCTGACGCTCAGGCAACACTCTAATCCTTCAAATCATAAGTTAAAATGAATAGAAAACTGATTTTTTAGATTAATTGGTTGTATCCCTCGGCTCAGTGGATCAAATAGTCCACGGTTTGAAAACTATTTTTATACGTAGCGGAAAAATACTTCATTTATGCTTAACATCCTAAAAGAGCGCATAAGTGTCCTAAGAGGACAACTTACACTATGCAAGACCCTAGATTTCAATTTATAATATTTATAAAGAAAACCATCTTTTTTACGCATTTGGAAAATAATGATTGAGCTTTTATAAAACATGCTGATCATGCAATACATATAGTAGTTCTTTATAGGTTTTAAAGTAACTAGCAACCTAGCATAAAACATTCCCAGAGAGCAAGTGAAACTACCACAAAACAGGCAAACTAGCAGCTAAGCAAAGACTTAGTATCACAAAGGAAAATCACCAACGAGCGTCAACAACCTGACACGAACTCGCTGGCGAGCATGTATGTCTGTACTACTACAAAACTAAAGAACTACCTCAACAAGTGAGGAAAACACTGCCACAACGCAGTGCACAAGGAAACTCCTGAAACTAGCCGCACAGCCGGCTACAGACCTGAACCTGAGGCATTCAAAAGAAGAACACCTCAGCAAGAAATAATAAAACAGGAGGCAAAGAAACATCAGATAATAATTGAATGAAAAGAGCAGAAAGAAAAAGGGTTACCAACCCTGCAAGAGAAATGCTGAAAATCTCAGCTAAAGAATCCAAAAAGGGACAAAATGTAAGTAAAACAGTCAGTAAAGTGAGAGAAATGCAACAAGTACTAAAACGTACCAAACTCCGCTCAAGCCTGCAGAGACAAAAAGGAAACCAATATGCATCAAATGAACAGTATGAAAGGAACTAACAGTCCTAAACTTGTAAATCGTTAGCACTGGCACAAATCCCAAACCTGTGTCGGAGGCTAAGAACAGTCACAACCGAACAACCAGGTCCAGGTGTCTCAAGAGTACTAAAGGGGCCGCCACAGGGTCCACACACATAGAGTTTCAACCTCTTACAGGAACCCAAAATGTCCAAAGGAGGGAATGGTGGTGGCCACGGCTCGAACTCCCCCGGTACCATACTCCTTCAGAAACCCAGCTACCACATGCTAAGGATCCACGATTCGGCGCCAAAACTAACCGACAACACCACTTAGAAACTACCAAGTTCTACAACCAAAACCCGCCGAATTATTTCCCCCTACCCGCCGAATTATTTCCCCCTACCCGCCGAATTATTTCCCCCTACCCGCCGAATTCACTTAAAATAAATTCCGATAACTTCCTAGCTTAGGCCGATCACAAGCCCTAACCTAGGAATATTTCTAATCTCAACTATATTATTCCGGTATTCTACGACAAGGAGAAATAATAAAGCGAAATACAACCCATGGAGGCACGCAAGAGGGGAGAAATCCACTTGCCTCAAATCGATCTTGAAAACGTCATCCCAAAATACTCCAACACGTAGATCTGTCCAAAAGGGGACACGCGGAGACGAGATCTACGAAAAAAACGGACAACCGGGGTTAGGGCTGAAAAAATCTAAGGCGAAACGGTCACCGAAACGGGAAAAACTTACCGCGATCTCGAAGCTCTCGCCGAGAGCTTTCCAACGCCGCGATCGGATCGAAGTTCCGTCCACCGGATCGGCGATGGAGGCCGCCGAAAGATTCGCGAACGGATCCGCACTCGTCAAAATATATCGCACGGGGGGGGGGGGGGGGGGGGCTGCTGCCAATCGGAGGAAGAAGGAGGTTTCTTTCTTTATCTTATATATAAATACTTTAATAATATTATATACATACTATTTATCATAAAGCTAACATGGCTGATCGATGAGAATTGCAAAAGGGGGGGGGGGGGGCGATCGGTGAGATTCATTCTCACCGAAAACATGATTCGGTGAGAATGATTCTCACCGAATCACTATTCCTAATTATCTTTTTTTATTATTATTATTATTTCTTTATATATAAAAATACTAATATTTATAATTAAATAAAAAAACGATATAAACATATATCGTTACGGAGGGCCAAACGCGCGCCGAATCGAACGAATTCGCACCGTAAGCGAATGACGACGCTACGAATCCAACGGCGAAGTCGAAATCGAATTCCGACGCACCGTTTTCGAGATAATAATTTCTAAAGTTAACGGCGTACGCGAAAACATACAAACTTCAATCGCGCGCCGAGGCTCCAAAAATGCTCGGAACGCGACGAAACTTGACGAGCAAGTCTAAAATTAGCCGATCTAATTTCCTAATTTAAAATCTTCCACTCCCGACGCAAATCCGAAAATTTGGCCGGTCAAACCTAACGAACGCAAAACGCGCTAACGGCAAAGTCGGTAACAAAATCTGACGAACAAAACTCGGGCAAATTCTCCCGAAGCCAAAACACAAGCATTCCCCAAGAGGGTTCACCGAGTCACCAAACAGACTCCGGCTCGCTAGGGAATCTTGCTACCAGGCATCACCAAGCCACGCAGGGAACCTAAAGAGCTAAGAGCATGCTCTAACAACGTCACATGACCAACACGCGCTAACATAACGCTCTGACGTCATAATACGTCAAATAAGAAATTAAATAAATCACTGGAAAATCGGGGGCGTTACACTTCCCTTTGCACTAGATGACATCGTCATAGCGGGATAACCAGTCCATACCCAGAATGACGTCAAAATCCTCCAAATCGAGCACCTTGAAATCAGCCTTTGCTAAGAAATCGCCCAACAAAATGGGACAATCAAGAAGACCACAGTCTGCCACCACAGAAGCACCGGAAGGGAACTTCACCAAAAGGCATTCCCCACTCGATCTGGTGTCAAATGATACCGATCCAGAAAGGTTCGAGCCACAAATGAATGGGTCGCGCCAGAATCAAAGAGAACACGCGCCCAACAGTTCTTTACCTTAAAGTTTCCTATAAGGGTACATATGTTGCTAAGCACGACGCATACGAGGCATAAACAAAACGTGAACCAGAGGAATGAATCGAACCTGAGATAACCTGGGGTGACATCTGAGCTTCCTCTGAGGAAATCACATTTAACTTCCCTTTTCCTTTGTCCAAACGCGGAGGCGGAGGCAAAGCCTGGAGTGGCATTGGCTGCAGCACGGGCTGGTTTTGTGGGCACCTTGCCTTGAGATGTCCATGCTTGCCACACTGGAAGCACACCTTGTCCTTGCCCCAGCAGCGGCTCATATCATGACCTCTTCCCCCACAAGCTGTACACTCCAAGTCTCTGGTTGGCGCACCCTGAATGGCATGCACCTGCTCCTTCTTCTGCATCCCCAATCGCTTAAAACATTTCTCAAATGGGTGACCGGCTCGGCCACAGAAGCTACATGTCTCCTTGTTCCTCTTCCTTATGTCTGATTCTTGGGAGCTTTTCCCTCCCGCCAGCTTCCTCTTATCCTTCTTCATCAGTTGTCCTCTTTGTTTTGCAGTTTCTATAGCTTCAACCTTCAACGCATCCTCAACCACAGTAGTGTAACTCGTCGCTCCATAAGCACTTGCGAACTGCTGTACATCGCTGCGGAGTCCGCCAAGAAATCGCTTTACTCGGTCAGCTTCCGTCGTCACCAAGCTTGGAGCGAACCGACTTAGCTTGCTAAACTCAATTTCATACTCACTAACTGTGAGTTTCCTCTACTTCAGGTACAGGAAGTCATTCATCAGGCGGTCCCTTTCCACTGACGACAGAAATTTGCGCCGTAACATTTCTTTGAAGGCTTCCCACGAACATCCCGCCCCTAGGCCTTCCTTTTCTCGCAACCACCAACCTTTCGACAACCCTTTGAGTTGATAGGCGGCAAGCATCACCTTCTGGTCCTCGGTAACGCCAGAATAAACAAACATTTCTTCCAACGTGATTACCCAATCATCCAAGATCACAAAGTCTGCTTTTCCATCATACGTCGGTGGTCCAAGTCGCTGAAACTGCGAGATGAAAGTCATCGCAGGAGGAACCACAACTGGGGGTATCACTGCCACGGAAGGAGTAGAAATCGTGGGGCCTCTGCCAGTCTCTTTCCCTCTTGGTGCCAGCCCAGACATCGCTGATGACATAGCTTGGAGCTGGGACTGCACTTCCTGCACCTGCCTCGTCAAAGCCTCATTACTTTGGCGTAGACTATCCATTAGGGCATTATTTTGCGCCCGAAGACTCGCCCTCGGATTGGGGAGTTTGTCTTGTCACTGGACGCTTCGACATCCTATCAACACGTTCACTCTTGTCAAGCTCAAACCTAACAAAACACACAACGGCTATGTACAGACCATACATATAGAAATATGTACATCAACTGCTCACTTGCTCTGGAAGTTTGAGAATGATGGTATGCCTAGCCTAAAGATGACTCACCGTCATCCCACTAACTTGTGCCTAACCGATGAATGCATGACTTTATTTGACTCAAAACCATGAGTGTACAAGTGTCATCATGTACATCTTTAGCTTGGCACGTTGTGCTCATGCAATGTTATGTTATGCGTGCTGTGCTATGCATTCTAGAAAAGGCTTTAATGCATGCCATGAGCGGTCGTACGCATCACAATGCTATGCATCCCATACTACATAGCATTGCATGCAACGAAAAAAAAACGTGCTAGTCGCATCCATGTGGTGAGGTTATGCATCCCATACTACATAACCCTCACATGTTGCCCCTATGGTGGATCCATATACAACCACATATTATGCATCACATACTACATAATATGCCCCGTATACTTCTGTTCATGTCATGAGTGTAGTGTTCATGCTTCGGCCAAGACGTACTGATGGCACCTCGGTGTGTGTATGATATGATACTTACAACAATGATAAAAAGGAAAGTTTGCCCGACCAAATGTCAAGCAAACCTGCCTCTGATACCAACTGTCACAATGCGCATTTCCTCAACGAGTACATCGTATCAGAGCAAGAGGAACTACGGGTTATGATGCCACGTCGTGCAGGGGATAACTGCACACGCTCAGACAACCCTTGACGCTTACTTTATGAGTTGAAATCCAGCAGTGCAATGCCAAAAAAACCTTGAGGTTAATGGTCGTTATCCTCGGCCTTAGCATTAAAATGTGTGTTTATACGCGGCGGAAATACTTTGTTTCTTTATGACGATCTCCTACATGCAGTCTATATTGATACTACTATAAGAAATCATCTTTGTTTACGTCATTTGGAAAATACGTGTTCGGTAACAAAACATGTTATGCATGGATACAATAATAGTTTTGTTTAGCTTAAAAATACATAATGCAACCTACCATAAATCCTTCCCAAGAGCAAGAAGACATCATCTCATCCAAATGAGTCATATTAGCAGTCTCGCATTCATATATCACAAGCAAAGAAAACCACCAATGGCGCCAACAAGCTGACACGAACCCATTGGGGCCCATTTATGTCTGTACAACAAAGAAAAGAACTACCTCGCTAAGTAAGCTCGGCTAGCTCCCAAGAAACTCCACCAACAAACCTAGCCGCTCAACGGCTACAACCTGCACCTGAGGCATTCAAGAAAGAATACCTCAGCAATCCTCGAAAATACAATAAAACGACGAGCAGTATGTTTATACAATATCATGAAGGGCTTACCGATCCCGTAGTAATGTGTCATATAAGAAAATGAGTGAACAAAGCAGGTGGAAAACAAGTAGTAAACACTGTCAATCCAAAGTGCCAAACGCACCAAGTGCGTACAATTTTCATCAAGTCCTGCTTAACCCGCAGGAGCAAAAAGGCAATACACATGCCCAAATTCATCATCTTTAGAACAAGAAACAACCATCCTAGTGAAGCATAAGCAGCAGTTAAGTTCAATTCCGCAAGGGTCTTTCGGTGGCGGCCCTAAAGTGGAACGCACCAATAAAAGCCAGCCCAAAATCGGGGCAAAATGGTGCTCTACACCACAAATCCAAACCCGGTGGCCACAAAGGCTGAAACCACACCACCCCTTGTAGAATTCTCACACAAACACTCCTGCCATGGTTCAAACTTCGCCTCACAAAAACTCACCATAACCCAAGCTAAACACGTTCCATTTCACCGTCCTCACTCATGACTACAATTTGCCAACGTTATGTCAAACGTGATAGAGTTTGATTAACGAAAATTACATGAATCACATGATTAGGACCAAGAAAGAATCACATGCTTTTGATATGTACAAAGAAGAATCACACGAACAAGAAAGGCTACATGAACATGAATCAACTTAGCTACAAGAATCACATGAACAAGATAAATGACATGAATTAACCTAGCATAGACTTGATAACTAAACAAAACGAAGCATGAAAGATCGAATTCAGCATAGGGAAATTCAAGAGCATAATAAGGCTAGTGAGGAAGAACCCAAAACAAGAAGAACCAAGCTATAGAAAAACTAGCTATTTGGCACAATCAAAACCAAGAAATAAGATTGGCAAGGGTGAAGAACACCGCTTGCCTGAACCGAGACGATGCCGCGACGGCTGCTCCTCTCTGTCCTTGCCTTGCTTTAGCCCTTGCTCCTTGGAGTTCCTTTTGGAATGAGGAAGAAGATGAAGAAGAAGGTGAAATGAGTCCCTTGCTCTCTGTTTTCGGCCTTATTTCCTCCAGAACAGCGCTGGACCATTAGATGCAGAATCAAGGAAATGAACGGCACAAAAAAACTGGAAAAAGTCGATTTTCGGGCCGGTCACGCCCTGTGTCACGCCCGTGACGCAGGGCGTGTGTAACACCCCAGTTTTTGCAAGAGGTTCAGTCTGCTGTTCTGGAAAATTTTTGGGTTCTGGCAGGAGGCACACGGCCTGCGACACGGGCGTGTCGCAGGGCGTGTGTCGAGGCCGTGTCGACACTCGGCCCAAGTGTCGACACTTTGTGCTCGCAGAGTGTCGAGAGTGAGGCACACGGCCTGCGACACGGGCGTGTCGCAGGGCGTGTCGAGGCCGTGTCGACACTCG